>CBVK0100131488.1:0-22853 GCA_900067695.1 Picea abies | reverse complement strand
TTGCAAACACTTTGACTACTTTGACCTTTTGGGGCTTCTAGATGACTCATCAGGGTTCTCCAATTGCACATGGCCATAACTCTCTAACCGTGAGGAGTTATGTGACGTTCCACATACCATCAGAAATGGCATAACATGTACTATCCATATAGGATAGTTTTACCTGCAAATATATCAAAACTAATACCATTGTCCATCAAACAACTTGGGTCCATAACCCAAACCTTTGTGCTACCGGAATTTCTTCAAGGGTTGACATCAATGACAACCAACCCAATTTATCAATATGTACTAGATGAGTTCCAATGTGGGAATATATTTTTTGGACATAGAAACATAGGATTAAACCATCATCAACAAAACTATTGTATAATCCTCCTTTTAATCACTAAAAATATGGAAAATTATATATTAAACACATAGGATGAATAACAGGAGATAATGGAGGTTTATGGTGTAATTAGGGATATATTATTGATGAAATGTGGGGAGAAGGTGTAATGATGAGTGTGTTTGTATGGAAAAAAATATGACAAAACCAAAGCCCAACACATCCCAAAACTTAACCAAAACTTATCTGAAACGCCTATCCAACACCCTTATATGGAGATGTATTTCTAGTTTTATATCTTTTACCACTCCTAGAAAGGTAGTTAATCTTTTGTCAAAAGTTAAAATTGATGGTGAGGGTGAGACATCTTCATATGAGCATATCTTTCAGTTCCTTTTGAATTATTTTTTCTCATAAATTACTCATGAAGGTATGATTGTTAGGGATCTAACCTCCCTAACCCCTCACGTAGGTAGAATAATATAATTCCATGTAATAAAGGCCAATATTAATAAGGCCTGGCAATAAGGAATAATACGTCAAATGTAAGAAGACATAATAGAAGCTTCCCCTTCTAGAAGGATCTTCCTCTAGATTATTTTTTTGGATAGATAGATTTAGTATAAATAGAAGTAGATGGTATGAGAAATCTTGTCTTGGATATTATTGTAATAGATCTATGCTCTACTGGAGGTTTCCCCCTCAAAGAATCAAGTGAACATTGATATCAATAATCAAAGTGCTCTTTCTGGTGTTATTATGGTATTGTTCTGGTTATAACATTGTTTCTCTTCCATTTCTAGCTATTTATTTCTGTTCTGCATACTATTTTATATCTGGAATACTACAGGTACATGTTCTAGTATATGGTAAGGTACATGTTCTAGTATATGGTATGGTACAGGTTGATGTACATGGTATGGTACAGGTTTATGTGCATGGTTGATACATGTTGATGTACATGGTTGATGATTGGTGTACATGGTTTGGTGATGGTTTTTGTATCCATATGAGTGGATTGGTTGGTTGATGATGGTAAATCAATGATAGAGACAATGACAGAGACAATGGCAAGTTGGATGAGTGGTTGATCATTAGTGACAAGTTGAAGTGACAGTGACATGTTGGTTGATGTGATAGTTGTAGTCACAGGTTGATGTGACAATGGCAGTGATAAGTCAATTGATGTATTGGTGACAATGGCAGTGATAAGTCGATTGATGTATTGGTGACATTGGTAGTGACAATATTAGTGGTAGTGACAATGATTCTACGCTTATATTTCAGGGAAAAAAGATGGGGCAAGGAAAGGGGGTTGTATCCTCCTTCCTGTTGGTGTCAGATAACTCAGGGACTTTGAGCTTCCTTCAGGTTGGTGCCTGTAAATTAGGGGGTCGTAGCCTCCTTCCACTTGGTGTCGGAGAACTCAAGGAGATGGTGCTTCCTTCAAGTTGGTGCTTGTAAGTTAGGGGGTTGTAACCTCTTGATTCGTATTAGAGAACTCAAGGAGTTGGTGCTTCCTTTAGGTTCATCCTGTAGAACTCAGGGAGTTGGTGATTCCTTCAGGTTGGTGCCTCCTTCCAGTCGGTGCTGGAGAATTTGGAAGTTGGTGCTTCCTATGAATGTATTCTTGATATATATAAGAAATCATTTTGTGGTTTTCTCCCATTTGGGTTTCCACATAAATTCTAGTGTATTGTGTATCTGATGTGATATTGTTGAATGGTATTGATTTTGGTTATATTCTCATGATATATTGAATGCAATCATAAATGATATACTGATGATAAAGTTGAAGATTATATATTGTGATTGAAAGTGGTAAAAAGTGCTCATATGGATTCACCCCCCCTCTCAGTATTCCAACAAGGACAACAAATGATATATATAAGAAATCATTTTGTGGTTTTCTCCCATTTGGGTTTCCACATAAATTCTAGTGTATTGTGTATCTGATGTGATATTGTTGAATGGTATTGATTTTGGTTATATTCTCATGATATATTGAATGCAATCATAAATGATATACTGATGATAAAGTTGAAGATTATATATTGTGATTGAAAGTGGTAAAAAGTGCTCATATGGATTCACCCCCCCTCTCAGTATTCCAGCAAGGACAACAAATTGTTTTGGATTGTAGGTACATACCAAACATTTGAGATCATTTTCTCTCCAATTCCAAGAAGAGAAACTTTTCCACAAGGTGTGTGTGTTGTGTCACTGTTGACCAAAATTGGTCATCTATATTTTCTTGCTCGTGGAATAATAAAAAGAAAATGATATTAAAAGAAGAATTGTTTTTAAAGATAATGAGTCCATTTCGTATCCCTCAATCTCATCTTTGCCATGCATTTTTTGGATTCAAAATCCAAGTTCATATGCTCAAGATATCCAGGTTTACATTTAAGTGGAAAAGGATGCTTCTTCCATGTGGAACAAAGCCATTTTTTTGGAAATATATATAAATTTTTCAAGAAAAAGACCCATTGTTATCTTGAATTTTTTCAGGCCCAAGACCCTTGTTTTCTTGTTATTATACCCTTGTAATTATTCACGTGTTGGTGGACTCACTACTCACCTTATTTTCCCACTCTTCCTCTACTTAGTCTCATTTTCGAAATTCTACTTTCATATTCATATTCTTCTCTTGTTTCCATACTTAGTTTTATTTACCTCCCACTCATTCTTCACCCTACTCTTCTCCCAAATCCCAACACTTAGAATTATTTTTGAAATCTTTCTCCACTCTCCTTATACCTCCTCTCCCCTCCCATACATACTCTACTAGTCTCCACACTTAGTTTGTTTGGGGACTCTTCCCTCATATCCTCATTGAGTTCGCGGAATCATACATATTCCATTACTCCCTCACCTCCCTAACCTGCCAACCAGACAATCCATTCCATTACCCCCTCACCTCCCTCACCCGCCAACCCACTACCTACATATTACCCTCCCCTACATCACCCTACGTCACCCCTTCAACTCCTCTCCCCTCATTTCTCCCCCTCCATAAACTACTGTTACCCCCTTCTCGTTCTAATTCTCCTTCTCCTTTAACTTATATATTAAATAAATAATAACACTTTCCATCAATCAATCAAATCTTGCCACATTGAAATTAATTACAGGTGTATCCATTGACCAATGAGAATGTTCCACATGACAACCCACAATTGGATGACATCTCAAATCTATCAACTAATAAAATGGTGACACATGGCATCATATGAATGGTGACATGTGAAAACTTATGGCATCCAACCAGACTCTGACATATGGGAGATGCCTTGGCATATGTGGGGGTTGACTTGGTATTTAAAATTATATTTTATTAATCAATTTCCCAATGTAGTTGAATTACCAAAGCCCCATGGTCTTCTCTCTCATGATTCTTACCTAAGTGTATAAAACACTTTTATCTGTATACATTAAAAATTCCAACATCCCAATACATGTATAAGAGTTTATGGAGAAAATTCGAATTCTCATAAAGGGAAGATGAAATTAAATCCAAGGGCTAGGATTGCCCCATTAAATTGATCAACGACTATTGAGCAACGATTTTGCAGAGTCCATAACTTGAGCTCCGGGCAACAAAATCATGCAAAATTTATACCGTTGGAAAGGTATTTTGACTAAGAAGATGATGATAAAGGTTTCAAGGGCTGAAATTTTCCATATTTTCCCGTAAATTAAAAGAACAATCAACTTGTTTTATGATGAGCCTACTTGACACCTTGACTTCACGAGGTCATATCTTGAGATCCGGGAATTAGATTTGGACAAAATTTATATAGTTGGAAAGACAAGACAATTAAGATCACATACAATTTGTCTTTANNATATAGTTGGAAAGACAAGACAATTAAGATCACATACAATTTGTCTTTATTGGCTGAAAATTTGATTATCCTATCCAAAAAATTAAAAACACAGTTCCCCTTTTTAAAAGGGCAATTAATTAAATTTTGAAAATAAAATTTTATATAAAAATGGAAAGGGACCCATTTCAAAACACGGATGTCAATGATGCAAAATCATTAAATACATTTAAATGAGGCATTAATTAAAGTAGAAAATCACATAGGAAATTCAAGAAGAGAAAACCCTAACTTCCTCAAGGAGTTAGAAGACGAAATTCTTAAAAGGCAAGAAGGCTTCATCAAAGTTGAAATAATTAGAAGGGTAGGGGCAGAAGATTATAACAAGAAGGGATCAACTATGAATATATATCCAAGCTTATGATAAGAAAATAGAGATATCCATATTATCATTTCTTTTCTTCTTCTACATTGATTTTTCATAGCTTTATGTTTGTATTTATGAACCAAGCATGGGGTTGAGTCTTCAGTGTTCTTTCTTGTATTATTCAAAGACATTTATTATGTGATCATGGAGAATTTACAACCATGAATGTGAATATAAAAGATTTTTGTATTGTTTAATATTCATAGCTTTATGTTTGTATTTATGAACCAAGCATGGGGTTGAGTCTTCAGTGTTCTTTCTTGTATTATTCAAAGACATTTATTATGTGATCATGGAGAATTTACAACCATGAATGTGAATATAAAAGATTTTTGTATTGTTTAATATCTTTCATGAATTAAAATCCACAAAGAATTAGTTCGGCACATGACTTCAACGATGTTTCAAATCTTGGAGTTTCTGAGGGTGAGATGTTTGAAGTATGCTTATCAAATTCTCTTATGTTTTAACTGTAATATTCTCTTAAAATTCTTTGAGATGATTAAAACTTTTCTCTCCTATTTTTTGTGAGAAGATATGAATGTATCTACTATTTGTACATGATTAAGAGTGTTGTATATATGATGCTAAGCACAAATATATTATGATGTTGAATCCTTCCTTCAATATTTTCTTATTGTAAAGAGATTTCTTGTTGCACATAAAGATCATAACAGGATTTTAAGAAACCATATCATTTCATAAATCCAAGCAATAAAGATATAGGTTTTTCTACCTAAGAATTCTTCGTAATCCAAGATATTCAAGATATGTCTTTTAACCAAAGAGGAGTACCACCTCTATAAAACATATAGGGATTCATATCCTCACAAGGTTTTTGTTTAAGTCCTAACAGACTCAAACATCAACATTTTTGGCGACCATACTGGGGAGACACTTATTTTCAAGATATTTGAGGCCCTACTTCAAATTTGATTAAAGAACTAGATTCTCCATGGTTCAAAGTTTTGAGAAGAAGATTCAGGAAGATTGTTTCTTGTTCTAGATGCACAGGGTTTATAAAAATATTATTGAAAGGTGTTGCAATGAACTCAAAAAGACCCAAGAAGCACAAAAGATTCAGGAGAATGAACTCCTTGGCAATTCCATTGGAAAGACTCAAAAATATCAAGAAGATGTATATTTTGATTCCTCTGAGGAATTTATTTTGTGTCATGATGCTCCTTTAAATTCTCCACCAATCCCATCAATGTATTTACAAATTCCCTTACCACCTCATGTCCCTCACCCTCCAACCCGCTACCTACATATTACCCCCACTCCTCTACATCACCCTATGTCACCCCCTCAACTCCGTTCCCCTCATTTATCCCCCTCCATACACTACCCTTACCCCATTCTCATTCCACTTCTCCTTCCACTTTAAATTATATATTAAATCGATCATAAGAATTTCCATCAACGAATCAAATCTTACCACATGGAAATTAATTACAAGTGTATCCATTGACCAATGAGAATGTTCCACATGGAAACCCATAATTGGATGGCATGTAAAATCTATCAACTAATCATATGGTGACACATGGCATCGTATGAATGGTGACACATGGAAACTTATGACACCTAACCAAATTCTGACACGTGGGCGATGACTCAACGATGACTTGGTGTAGGTGGAGGTTGACTTGGTATTTAAAATTATATGTTATTAATCGTTTTCCCAAGGAGGTTGAATTAACAAAGATCCATAGTCTTCTCTTCTCATGATTCTTATCAAGTGTATAAAACACTTTTCTTTATATACATTAAAACTTCCAACATCCCAATACATGTGGGATAAGAGTTTATGGAGAAAAGTTGAATTCTCATAAAGGGAAGACTAAATTCAATCAAAGGGATATGATTTCCCCATTAAATTGATCAACGGATGTTGATCGTGCAAAATTTATACCGTTGGAAATTTATTTCAACGAAGAAGATGATGGTATAGGTTTCAAAAGATGAAATTGGCCATACTTTTCAGAGAAATTAAAAGAACAATCAACTTGTTTCCTGATGCGCCTACTTGACACCTCGACTTCACGAGGTCATATCTTGAGATATGAGAATCGAATTTGAAAAAAATTTGCATCGTTGGAAATACAAGATGATGAAGATCACATAAAAATTGGTTTCAATGACTGAAAAGTTGATTATCCTATTCAAAAAATTAAAACACAATCCCCCTTTTTAAAAGGGAAATTAATTAAATTTTGAAAATAAAAGTTTATATAAAAACTTTTATTAAAAATGGAAAGGGAACCATTTAAAAACATGGATTTCAATGATACAAACTTATTAAATACACTTAAATGAGGCATTAATTAAAGTTTAAAATCGTATGGGAAATTCAATAAGAGAAAACCCTAACTTCCTCGTGGAGTTAGAAGACCAAATTCTTAAAAGGCAAGAAGGTTTCAAAGTTGAAATAATAATAAGGGAAAGAGAATAAGGTTAGAACAAGAAGGGATCAACCATGAATATACATCCAAGCTTTTGATCAGAAAATAAAGATATCCATTTTCTGCATTTTTTTTCTTCTTCTACACTGATTTTTCAAAGATTTGTGTTTGTATTTCTGAACCAAGCATGGGGTTGAGTCTTCAATGTTATTTCTTGAATTATTCAAAGAATTTTCTTATGTGATCATGGAGAATTTACAACAATGAATGTGACTGTCAGATATTTGTGTATTGTTGAATATCTTTCATGAATAAAACTCTACAAAGAATTACTTTGGGGCATGCCTTCAATGACTTTTACGATCTTGGAGTTTCTGAGGGTGAGATGTTTGAAGTATGCTTATCAAATTCTCTTCTATTTTAACTGGAGTATTCTTTTTAAATTCTTTGAGATGATAAAAAAATTTCTCTCCTATTTCTTGTGAGAAGATATGGATGTATTTATTATTTGTACGTGATTAAGATGGTTGTATATATGATGTTTAGAACAAAGATATTATGATGTTGAAGCCTTCCTTCAATCTTTTCTTATTGTAAATATATTTAGTGTTGCATATAAAGATCATATTAGGATATTGAAGAACCATATCATCTCATAAATCCAATCAATAAAGATCTAGGGTTTGTTGCCTAAGCATTCTTCCTAATCCAAGATATTCAAGTTATATATTTTAGCCAAAGAGAAGTACCACCTCTATAAAAATGTAGGGGGATTCATATCCTCATGAGGTTATTGTTTCATTACTAATAGACTCAAACATCAACAGTCACCAGCCAAGAATATTGAATTTAATTGACATTTTTAAAATCTTCAAAAGAAATCTCTTCAAAAATTCATGTGTTGAGTATCCCCTATGTCTAGTATCCATGAATATTCATATGCACTTCTAAATGAATATTTGGATACTAGAAAATAACTTGATTCTAATTTTTCAAGCATGGTGAATAGATATTCATATTCATCATCCTCTTGATCATGGACATTATCATATTGTGCCGAAGTTGATTATTTCTTAAAATTAATTATTTTATCGATTAGAGTGCGACAATATTCTTCATAATCACCAATCTTGTTGCAACATCTTCATACAACTTGACTTAAGTATTTTCCTCTACCACACTGATCACTATGAATTTGAGGTCTTTCTGGTTGACTTCTTTTTGAAGTTGTTTGACCCTCATTGATAATTTATGTTTCATATTCCTTGATTGATTCCTCTTCCTTGACTTCATCCTTGAACTTGTCCTCTATAGGTTGAGTGATATTTATTACTACATCCTTTTTTATTGAATTGAACTCCTCTTCCTCCTAAAATTTTAGTTGAATATTTACTAGCACTTGCTTCTGTAAAGAAGACATCTTCTTTGACTTGTTTCTTCTTCCCAAATGTTTTATCACATTGAGATAACAATTCACTCAACCGATCAAACATTATCTTCTCTAAATTTCCCTTCAACTATAAAGTCTCCAAGAAGTGTTTATAAGAGGATGAAAATCCTGCAATCAAGATCGTTGTCATCAAACTATCATCTACAACAATAAATCATGCCTTAGCTATATCCTATCTAATTTTCTTTAGTCTGGAAATATACTCATGTACATATCCACCTTCGGTCAATTTATGTTGAAGCAACTTTAATTGGAGGTCAACCATTTTTGTTTCAGGTTGAGTGTTAATCATATCTTTGAAATTTTTCCATCCAGACCATGCATCAGATGTGTTTTCAATGTGAACATACATCTTTTCATTTACAGAGGATTTAATCAATGCTAAATATTTTTCATCCGTTAGCTCCCATTTAGCTAGTGGTCTTGCGTCATTGGGTTTATTTGGTTTTACATCACTATTTCATATGTCTTTCTATAGCTCAATATAAATCAAAGTGATTTTCATATTTCATTTCCATGATTTGTAATTTTTGGAGCCTTCGAGTTTATCAGACTCAAAAAACAAATTTATAAGTTTGGACATTGTGAATGCTTTGAAGAGAAAAATATATGTCGTAAATCACACACCAAAAAAATAAGATGATAATAACACCAAACAAAATGAACTATTAGGGCTTCGCCTTGACCCTCATATAGTCACTTGAAAAAAGAGTGAATGAGCTTTGCACTTGGCTCTAATAAGATCTTTAAAAAATTGGTACAATTTTCTTAAAATATTTAAAAATTTGAGTCTTTGATCTCCTTTGTTTCTTCATAAATATGGAAGAAATAAAAAAAAAATACAACAGTTCTGTGTTTGCTTGTCCCCCCTCGAAGCAAAAAATTACTTCGAATTACGAAATACAATGTGCTTCAAAATTTGATACTTATCCCCACTTTACAATAAGCTTAAAAAAAATAATTTGTGTTATTGTTCTTACCTCCCCTTTAAGTAAACTTTACTTCAAAAAGTGTTTATAAAGAATGCAATGCCACTTTATCTTATGATTCCCAATGAAATAAAAAATATTCCAAAGAATTAGAAATTTCTTTTATTGGAATTTGACACACACACACACACACCTTGTCTTGCTCATTGATACAAAGGAAAAAATCCCAGTAATAAATGGCCAAGAAATCTGCGTGAATTTGGTGTAGGTTATTAATCCGCTCTTCATCTTTCTAGGTGATTTTCTCAGTTATCGACTTATGGGAAAACAAGTGTAATCTTCAGAGGATCTCATATCTCCACTTCATGACCATTTTTCCAAGTCCTGTGTGGAGGCTGCAATTTGCAATGGATGTTCTGAGGCAAGGTTGCAATCATGAAAGTAGAGATGGAGGCAGTGATTAATAGAAAGAGATGATTTTGTGTGAATGTAGAGATGAAGAGCTGCAAATTTCAAACAAACCTAGAAAATACATGATATGAAGCATGCCATAGATGCAAATTTTATTCAAACTAGGGAAAAATAGAAAGAACCTTTGTGTAACTATTTAATATGATAAATATTAGCCATGGATAGATGAATGGTTTGAAATAGTTTTCGAGAAGAATAAGAAACAATTTCGTAATCCTCTAATTCAAATTTGAACCCATGGCATCAAGCAGTGGCTCCTAGGTGGAGTCTCACTAAGATGCTTGTTCATGTTATAAAATGGGTTGTTGAAAATGAGCTTCAACTTTTTCTTTTCAGATCACAATTTTCCAGTGTTTCAGACAAATGGAGCATTATATCGAACTTTTTTGCATCATCTCATGTACAAAGGATAATAGGTTAATGCTCAAAGAAGTGGGAATTACTTATGTTTGACTACAAGAAGATAAAGGAATGGAAAAAAACTCAAGTCCATATGTGCTCCATCTAGGACACATATTAGAATGGTATTGAGGTCAATAAACAAGTGCAACTACATACCAAGTCTGAGCTTTATGGAGAGTTGAGGAGAGAACAAGGTCAGGATTTAATAGATGTTCCTACAGGACTTGTAAATGTTTTAAATCACCTAGTAAACACATTTTGGAACAATATTTATCAATAAGTGAATGAATCAGGAGCCTAGATATTATGTGCTCAAATTTGGGTCTTTGTGGGTATATTTATATGTATAAATTCCAGACATCAAATCATTAACTCGGGGGCTCATAATCTTGTGATATTTAAGAAAAGTACAAGCAGGATCATATCCTAATCTAAGATCTACGTGCTAAGTAAATAAACTTCAAAACAATCACAAAATTAATCCACTTCAAGGATATGACTCTTACATCAAGGATCAAGATAATAATTTTTAAAACATAGGACACAACAACATTCTGCAAACAATGGGTCCTTTGTTCCAAGTCTACTAATTTGATCCATTTGAGAAATTGTTATAAGAAATGAGGATGTATTATGTGATAATAAAATGACACCAAACACACCCAAATACAAGGATATGATTCTTTGAATATTGTTTCTCATCTAATGGTGAATGACTGAGGTGGAATTGTAGGTCAATTACATACTTCGTACTTGAAATTACTCTATTTTAGTTCACTTAATAAATTAGATTAAAAAAACTCTCGTTTAGAGATATATACAATCAAAATACATAACTAATTAATGTAAAAAAGATGCTTTACATGAGAAGTTGCCAATCAATGAGGAACTAATGACAAGTATGTGTATAGATACAGCTCTTAACAATCTATTATTTAGAGTGTACTCTTTTCCTGTTCATGAAAAAGGACTGACAATGAAGCATGTTGATTGTGATCCTACAGAAAACTAGCTCTCAAACCATACAACATCAATGAAATTTCAACATCAAACCAATAACATTCACACTATTGGATAACATTATCTATTTTACAAGAATCGAATTAAAAATGAAACTACAAGGATGGAATCAAATAAAATCAACATACTACCATAAATGCACAAATAAAATATAACCAAGGTGTTACTTCTGAGATGAAGGGGGGCCTTCCTCCACTCATAAGCAAGCTTGTCACACACCTATGAACTCGGGAGATCAGTAATTGAATATTCATAGAAACATGTCCTTTTATTTCATCATAGAACATGGTACAATATCTAAAAGTGAGTCTCAGTCCTTTCCTTCTCTAGCTCTAGCTATCCCCCTTGATATGATATATCTCCTTACATTTATAAATATAGCTTACATCTCATAGAAGGGAAGTGGTTACAAAAAAATTAGACCAGATCCCAAATACATGGATCTACAACCAACACAAAATTGATTAAGGAAATGGAGGTTAACTAATGGCTATTGGATATGTTTGAATAACATAGAAGCACAAAAACATCATCCTTGAAAAAAAATCATATTCCCAAATTGGTCCACAAGAGGTGCAACCATCCCAAACATTCAGGCACTACCAGATTTCTAGGAAAATCTTTTTTGAAGATCCACCCATATTTCCCTGGTTGTACATTTTATGAGAAACATTCCCGCATAATACCCAATTATCATGTTCTGTACAAAACCCATCTCTTGGTTTTGCCAAATTTGTCTTCATTTGTCCAGAAATGTCATGGAAAAACTGCTTCTAGAAACAGGCTTCTACATGAATTCCGGTAGTCAAAGCCTGCAATTTTGGTAGTCACGTAGATTGGAATTCCAATAGTAACTAGAAATGACCAAAGCCTACTAAAATTTTTAGGAGTGAGTTATAACATCACAAAATCTACTCCAAGTAATCATCAAAACATGATAATTCAACCCTATTATCACTTTTATGCCTAATGAAGTTCACATGAGTGAAAATGTATGATAATAGATTAAATAGGATAATATAAGTTAGTGAAGGTACAAATGTATAAAATAGTCATGGAATGTCAAGCGAAATAATCCTTGAAAACCTGCCAAAACTGAGGATCAATAGTCTTTAATCAACGAGAACAAATGGAAACTATTGAGATTGGATGAATAGTGTGTCCAAATTTTTAAGAAGGAGGAATGTACTTTTAAAGAATCAATCTTCTGATCCAAAACTTAAGCTAGTGATATATCTATAAGTTTTAAAAAATTCAATTTTCTATTCCTTAAAAAAACTTGAATAATCATTGTACCATTGAGATCGCTATCGAATGCAATGGCGTTTTCCAAGAGATTTCAATGCTAGAATCTCCTCTTCACCAAACACACCATTGTCACTCTGATACCACAATGATGGAAGAAGTGTCCTCAAACAAACAAAATTTATTAAAGAAGGAAAAGAAGCTACATTATTAATGCAAGAGCTTACAATCTCAACATTACTCTTGCATGAGAAAATGAGCGCTTAAATAAGCTCATCATACTAATTCTAAATTAATTTTTGTTATGGACATCTTATCACATAATCAAGTGAGTATGCCAAGTGTCCATGTACATTAAATAAATATTCTAATAGTTTCCTATTTTGTTGCTTCTAGGAAGCGACTCTTTTCTATACTCATTATCTATTCTAACAAAATTCATTCTAGAAAAGCCTAAGTATAAAAAAATAATATTATACTAAGTACTTTAGGATCATAATATCTAACAGGTGTAGATCAAAGAATTGCTCCATTTGGAATATCCATATTATAGGATCTTTAACATAAAACTTCCACATATCGATCTTTGGAATGAATTAGTTCCTTGGTGCTACATTGAAACCTCAAAGATGTGGATCTTGAAGTGATGAATAATCATGATTCTGAGACTCAATATGTATCTCCTCTACATTTTCATGATTTCCTTGTATTTTTACATCTCCTTTAGGGAGTGTCTCATATAGAGCATGTAATATCATGGAAGACATGGAATTTTACAATTCTGACATCTCCTTTTCCATATGTTCCCTATTTTCATCCATATTCTTTTCCACCTTTCCAATCTACTGAAAAATTTATTCTCTTTCTTCTTGATTCATGGTTGATCTCTCTGGAGGTTTAGTTGGTAAAAGAAATTGTGAAGGAACATTTGGAGCCATGTGAGAAAAAAATAATTGTCCTCTTTTTCCTCTTTATCACAAATTTTTGATCATCAGAAATATATCTTCCAATCAAAAGTTATGTCAATTGTGAGTTGCATGCCTTTCAAACCCTTAATTTGGAGTATGTTTGGATGGTTGAACTTTGTCTTGATATATCTATAAAATTTGAACCCTTATGAGCCTGAAATTTTGGCCTTTAGTACTTTGATATGACTCTTTAAACTCCTAAAATTTCACAATCTCAACCTTCACTGATAAAAAAATTTAGCACAAATACCAAAATGGCTTGTTTAAGACTAATTTCAGGATTATTAAAAACCCCCAACTTCCACAATATATATCTCAAAAATTATAATAATTGAAATTCTAAAAAAAATTCCACATGTAATTCTTCATGTCTCCTATGGATGCTCAAAATTATAGTCTTAAACTTCACCAAATTTTTTTTAGAGTGAAAATAAAAAGATGCCCCGTTTGAGACTAATTTCAGGACTAGTCACAAACCTTAACTTCCATAGGACATATCTCCAAAAATATAATGAACCAGATCCCGAAATTTTTACCACCTGTTATTTAGTGTCTTTCAACGGTATCTTAAAATTTCACTATCTAAAACATCAATAAAAAAAATTATATCAAAACTCCCAAGATGACTATTATAAAAATGATTTCAGGATGAGTCAAAAACTCTATCTTCCATAGGCTATATATTCAAAAGCATAATGAACCAGAACCTAGAATTTTTACCAGAAGTACTTGGATATGTCACATGAGTAACATCCAAGTTTCACTATCTGGAGTGTCCCAGAAAATAAGTTATAGGAAAATTCCAATATGACTCATTTAAAGAAGCAAAACCCTAGGATCGATGCTCTAAAACCAAATGTTATGAAACAATGCCTTGAAAATGATAAAAAGTCAATGAATAACATTCCACTTAGAGGGTTACAATATATTTAATTTACAAGATTAGATAAGATGATCCTAAGACTAGGTCTTCTTGGTGTGTGTGTGTGTGTGTGTAGAGAGAGAGAGAGGGTACTATTATAATTAAAGGGTACAATGAAGGGTTCTAGCCCACATACAAATAACACTAGAAATGTAATAATTTAATATTTAGGGATTAATAAGGGGTTTTATACTTAACATGGGGCTTCAACTAGGGCTTAACATTTTGACTTAAGATCCATCGTGATCTCTTGTTAAAGGACTTTGAAGACATAGGACGACATTCTAGGGCTTGTGAGTGGACTCCCCTCAATTAATGTTTTCCTAAAGAATTTAGACCTAGGAATTGTGAGTGTCTCCCATAGGGTTTGATTCTTGAGTTTTCTCTTTCCCTTTATATCCATAGAAGTTGCATTTATTGACTCCACATGCCCAAGGAACTAAACGACAGTAGTCCTTTTCTCTTTTTCAAGTGACTTTGGAAACCCTAATTTCACTCTCTCCTTGACATCTTGTGCTAGTTCTTGGTCTAATTTCATTGCATATAAATTTATTTACCATTCCCATCTTAACGTCTTTCATTATTACTTAGAATCATCTTTAACTTCATTTATTACATAGTTGTTATAGTTTTCATCCATTAGGGCTTGACATCTAGCATTGATTTAAAGTAGTTTCATGTTATTTCATTTCAACAATTAATGGTTATTATTTAGTTAGCATTTTATCTTAAATTTAACATGTTTTCCATTACATCCTTACTAGTTTTAGGATTGTTATATTTTTGTTGTCATAAACTTGTTATTTGTTGGAGTGAATCGTCTCTTTATGCAATTTTTATTACAACCATTACTTTTTCTTTGTTAGCTAGTGTTTCATGGCATTTACTTGATTCGTTTATGGTGATAGATATATTTTATGGTCTTATAAATACACCTCACACACAATTACTTTGTTTAAACACCTTGACATCACCTTGAACCTTGACCTTATTAGGTGGTAGTAGAGTAACCAAGATAAGGGGCTTTAGACTAACCTTGACTTTCTATAGGATCCTTTAAGATTTTTAAGGAAGCCCCCCTTGTGTTGGATCTCAATCCTTCACTAAAAATAAAGAAGTAACTGCTTAGGTGACATCGGAAATTACTTCCATATGTTACACTTATATTGCATCTTGTGAAGGATTTGAACATGCGCTAGATGTTGTGATAACAACCTCTCAAGACAATATCCATGTTTAAGAAGGATTCCGCATATTCATAGGAAAAGTAGTTGATTATCATCATGCCTCAAATATAGAGAAGATAAACATCTATACCTCCCAAATAGAAGTGTGCAACTCATGTAGTATCTTTCACATTTGTGTAAATCCTTCAATGATTTTTTATATTCTCTATGGTCATTTGGTGCATCCTCACAACCTCATAACTGATGTAACTTCACAACCTCACAACTAATCAAGTGCAAGTGGAGTGTCATTTGGTTTAATTAATACTCATAACATTGAACTAATTTGATTTAGTTCCTACCTTTGTAACTAATCTCTCTCTCCTTTATAAAAATGATCACATATAATATTAAGGGGAGTTTGAAAATTTTAGTTTTATCTTATTGTTTCATTGATGTTCAATATGTTTATCCCCAACAAAAAAATTCTTGTGATTCAGTGCAATTAATAAATAGAGAGTATTGTTATTTCCACGTATAGTTTTCATGTTTGTTTTCTTGCATTTATTCATTTCATGTTATAAGTTGTTAGCCCTTCATTCATCTATTCCTCAATTCACCCTACAAATCATATTGATTTCTATCAAGATAGAACCTTCTATCCTTAAAAAATTATTCCCGCTTAGACATGTATATCAATACTCTCCATTATTGTGCACCAGTTTTCCAAATCTTATGCTAGTCTAGACACATTCGATATATTGAAAATTTTTGGGTGACACCATCATCCACCTCAAACTACATCCCTACACATCAAACTAGTAATTACAATGGGATATTAAATGGACGACTATGTAGTATATGTACAACATGTTGTGGAAGAAGCCTTGCACAAAAATAAGAAGATATGTATGATCAATTCATAAAATTGATGAGATATTTTGTACTTGAAGATAATCACCAATAGAATACCAATTAAGGATCCAACACACCATTTAGAGGAAGAAATCCATTGAAAGTAAAGGAAAGCATTGAAATCCCTTTATTTAAATGATATATTGGTGCCAAATCCCTAAATGAATGGTTGCAACAACTAGAATAATAGTTTGTTGTGAATTAATTTTCTAACAAATAGAAGATTAGGTACACCATTTTTTTCCCCAAACATACTTTTGTGGTGGGTGTATTTCACATAGCAACACAAAGCCCTGCGATGACCCATAATCACATGGGAATAATTCAAGACAACATCAAAATATAATTTATATCCTATAGGACACCTTAATTATGAATACATATAATGGTAGAGATTGCACTAGAATAAAGACCAATTTATTTCAATTTCATTTCAAAATACCGATGGATGGAAATTAAAGTGGATAATAGAGGCCCCAAGTGCTTTAGAATTCTAAAATTCAAGGCCTGTATACACCATTATTTGAAACAAGAGTTGGATTTTCTAACTATCAACACATTCAGAGATGATTGTCAGTTTGCAATAAAGTTGGAAGAGAAGTTTAAAAAAACACAAAAAGGGAATCCTTCAAAGCTGAATAGTCAAGCTAGCAAAAGACAATTTGAGTCCAAATCTATTATATACAAAGAAAAAGGTGAAGGAAAATACCATTGCAAGTAGAAGTAGTAGATGCAATATCCTCCATCTTCTAGTGGTCCCAACAAGTTCACCATAGGAATGTGGTGTGATCATCATTAAAAATCCACTTAATCAAATGAACAATATAGAAAGCACACTATGGCAATGGAAAAGGGTAAGAACATTGATACTAACCATGAATGTCCAATGTGTCTTGTAGTTAATATGAGTATGCTAGCCACAACACCATTTCTACCACCCTACAATTTTGTTCTTCGGTGTATCATAATTTTGAAACCATCCATTCTGATGCAGAAATTCCAACAACTACCTATTGAAACACTAGAATATGAGGAAGATATAGAGAGATCATTTCACACCAAGTTTTGGGAGAAAGATAGCTTGTTCATGCTATCATTGATAACAAAAGACATAAGAGTATAATATCTATATAATTTAAACAAATAATGAAGTTGAAGGTCATTGAACATCCTCAGTTCCATCCCCTTGGGTGTAGAAAGGAAAGTCATAGTCAAGAAATAATGCAATGTACCATATATTATCCACCCATTATAGGATGAGGTCTTCTGTGATGTTGTGCCATTGGAGGCATGCAATATCATTCTTAATTGACCCTATATCTAGGATCAACATGGGGAAGTATGAATCTAGATCCTATAAGTAGCATGTACAAGTCATGGATTGTACATACACTATCTTGGAATCCTCACAATTATAGATGATGTAGCTCATCTTATCCAAGCAATATAAAAAGATAATTGACCAACCATTCACAAAATTTTGTTCTCCTAACTGTTAGACCATCAAGAAAACTAGGTTCCATGAGTATATGTGTCTTATCAGCACACATAGAATGGGGTACACAACAAAAATTACAGCTTGATGCAACCTTGAAACAATATAGTGACCTATTTTAGGACCCAAAAGGAGTACCAACACATTTTTAGAGTGTCATGAATTTGACCTCATTCTAGGATTGCCATTGTCCAATGGTCTACTATATCATATATATTTATGGAATAATAATGAAATTCATCAAAAGATGCAAAATCTCATGGATGATGGAAATATCATACAAAGTTCTTCCTATTGTGATACTCCTACATTATTAGAGTCAAAGAAATATGGTACATGACATATTTGAATACACTATATAGTTTTGAACAAGATAAAAATAAAGAATCAATAACTGATACCTCGTATCAATGACCTCTTGGATCAACTTAGGGGAGCCCAATACTTCACTAAGAGTGATCTCGAGATAGGATATCATCAAGTTGCAATACACCCTAAAGATGTTTGAATAGTTACATTCAAATCAAGAGAAGGTTTATTTGAGTGGTTAATGATGCATTTAGATCTTGCTAATGTTCCAATGGCATTCATTAGATTGATGAATGATGTGCTCAGAACCTTCATGGATCAAAAAATAGTGTTGTACCTTAATAACATCATGATTTCCAACAAATCATGGGATGAAAACCTCCAATAGGTTCAAAAAGTCCTACAAACACTCTAAAAAAATAAGTTGCAAGAAACTTGTACAAATGTTCATTCACCATGACATTTATTCGCTACCTTGATTCAACATTCATAGACAAGGATTTTGAGTAGATCTTAAAAAACTAGAGATCATATAGATTTGTCCAAAATATAGGAACCTTATCAAGTTGCATAGTTTCAACGACATGGTGAACTTGTAAAAATTCTTTGTTCTAAGTTTCTCACAAATAGTATGGCCACTCAACTAGTTGTTGAGAGGGAATTTTAAGAAACATGTATTCTCCTAGACCAAGATGCAATAGAAATCCTTTGAGAAAGTGAAGAAGAAGATCTATATTATCCCTTCAATATAGAAGCCAATGCATTTTATTATGCCATGGAAATTTTTCTTACCCAACATGACATTCCATTTATTTAAGATATTTAGTGATGTAGAGTGCAACTACTCTACCTATGATAGAGAGTTTTAATCAATTGTACAAGAAATTCAATAGTGGCGACACTATATTCTAGGAAAGGATACCATGATACATTTAGATCACATGCTTTTGTAGTTTCTATAGACCCATGAAAAATTAGAGAATGCATGCCACATGAAGTGTATTACTTTCTTCCAACAGTTTCATCTAGTCATCAAACACATAAAATACAAAGACATCAATGCATTTGATTATTTGATTAGACCTCTAGTATCAATTAAAAATTTTCCTAACACCCAGAGTTGTAACAGAGAAGAATGGATAGAGTTGTACAACAATGATGTAGAGTTTGTATCTATCTATGCTACTCTTCATCATGGAAGCAACACTACCTCCATAGGACCTATTGCATATACAACTTATTTCCACTTACAAAATGATATTATTTCTTGTCTTGATAAATTATGTGTACCTATAGGTGAACCTATAGACCAATTTATTTGGGAATCTCATTTCTCTAATTCCACTAGGAATTTTGGAGTGATGAATACAATAGCTACCTTACAATAGCAATTTCACTAGCCTCACATAAGGCAATATTTTGAATGTTACTTTATATCTTGTGTGTCCTTTTCCATTGCTAAACCAAGCAACTACCGTTTGGTATGTATACATCATCATTTACTATTCCTTATTGAATTTGGGAATCTTTCACCTTATATTTATTTCAATATTTCCCATGGCCAAGTATGAACATGACCAGGTACTAATTATTGTTGATCATTTTTCCAAAATGACTATCTTGAATTTGTAAAAGAAAAAAACCACTACCCTCGACACAATGTGTCTATGATTCATTCATTTTTGGTCCCATTTTTTGTTTACCATATCCCATAGTGTCTAATCATGATTCTATATTTCTTAACCATTTTAGGAATTCCCTATGATCAACGTTTTACACCAAACCCAAGTGATCTACTACTTTCTACCCTTAGATCTATGATTAAACAGAAGTTGTCAACATAACCTTAGTCCATGTCTTGCACGTGTATAACCATTATAACCATTCATAACCTCACACATGCGATGGAAACTTACCTTTCATACAACATGCTTATAATAGATTCCAACATAGCTCTACTAAGAATAACCTATGTGAGCATCACTTGATGCAATGAGTGTTAAGTGGACTATTCAAAATCATGAAAATTTTGTCAATTGCAACTAATACTCATGGATATGGGCCATAGATTAATGATTTACTCTATGCAAATAATATCTAAAATGATATCTCATATGTTGGACTATAAAATGCCCTCGATGATTAAGGATAACCCTTTTCTGACTTGTTTTGGTTTCCATCCATCTAGCCCTATATATGTCGCACTCATATAGCCTACAACATCCTTTAATCCTTAGCATTCCAAAGAATAAGATAGAGCCACAAACTTCATTAAGAATATTTATCAAATTCATGTGGCATGTATAGTCCGTCCATGGTCTATCTTGCAATGCTAACAACATAAGTACAAGTAAAGACATGATGCACATTGGGTAACTCACTCTTTTCAAGTACATGACTAATTTTGGTTACAATTATAAAAATGAAGGTTTAAGGGTCCTCATAAAAAGATCAATCCACTTCAATATCTAGGCCCTTACTCACTTGAAAAAGGAGATAGCGACAATGTGTAACGTCCCCCAACTTAACAAGGGAACATTATTTAAGGAAAAACACATAAATTTGAAAATTTATTTTTCTAATTAATTCTTTTAGCTTACTAGCTAGGAATTTAACACATATTTAACTATATTTTGATACCCATGAATAAATGCATTCATGTCATTATAAAATAACATAATCCATCCATAAAATTGTCTACAACAACACATAAAAATCATTCTCATGCACAGGGTGAAAACACAACCATTAAACTCATAAGAGAAACTCGAAAAATAATTAAACACTTGTCTTTTTAAAACGTTTGTGAAACCAACTGCTTGGCAAGGACGTTCCACCCAATCATAGACCTATTGTTCCAAATATCAAAACAAGTCACCCCCAAGATGGGGAGAGGAATCCACAAGAGTAGGGTGTCTCTAACAGTCCACTCACAACTAAAATCCACAACCCACTGGTATTCTCCTACAACTATCCTGAATTTCCTCCGACTCTCTTCCCCTTGACCTTCCCAACCCAAGGAATGTACCCCTTCATTGATCTCAGTCCATCAGGTATCCCATTCATTTATCAAGGTCTCTCTAGCACAAGTAAGCAGGAATATCTCTGCTAGGAATTCAAGGGAATTGACTACCAGGAAAAAAGCAGCAAACAATTGTTGTTCTATTGCAACTCACCCAAGAGTTCACTCTTCAGGCCTGACAACCTGTCTCTTCAATATTCAACTCCAAAATGCTCCAAAAAATCTCCAAAATTCTCCAAAATTATCCTATTCTTCTTGGTCTATCTGCAATCCCCCTTTTCCTTGCTCTCCCTTGTTATTCATGAAAAAACTGAATGTGAAAAATTACCTATTCTCCCCAATATGAATTTCCTCTATTTTCCCAAGACAATTGACTACATACTCTGCCTAATGTTGATTGTACTTCATACCCATACCTCCCATAAATATGGAAGTGACTTCACCCCCTAATAGGTATTTAGTGATTCGACTCTCATACACTCAACCAAAAAATAGAATTTATCCCCAATGATAGTAAAATTCAGAAATATGGGTTTAGATTAATACCCACAATTAATTTCCTCCTTGAATTCATCTTAGGTACTCCTAGAAATTTTTAGACATTCTCTCTCTTTTGGATAAATTATCCCCCATCTCTATCCATATTCCTAGAAACTGGTATCACATTATATTCATTAAAATCATAAATACAATTTCTATATTACATCGCTTGGCCATAGCCATATTTATATATAGATTATGCATAAATTAAAATGAGGATTATAGTGGGTATGTTACATTCCCCCTCCCCTACAACTGTGTGTCATCCTCAATGCACACTATGTCGATATAGATATACAAATTTACACCACAATGCTTTAAGAAATAAAAATTTCAATTTTACAACTCCAACAACAACTCCAACCAAAACCTCGTATTCCTCTCAACCTATTGACCCAAGGAATGCACCATTCGTTTATCAAGGCTAACCCAAGGAATGTGTCATTTTTTTATCAAGTCCCCTAGCACAGGTCGTCTATGACTCTAATATGTGGTTCCAGAACTCGAACTGCCCAAAATGGAGTCTTGCATTTTTATCTTTCATTTTCCTCAAAATTGACAAGAATTTGTGGGTATTCCTCTCACATAGTTTCTTCATGATCCCATGTTGCATATTTAGGACCGTAGTAGGTCCATTGAACCTTTACCAACCCTATGTATTTTTTCCTGAGCACTTTGACCATTGAACCTTTACCAACCCTATGTATTTTTTCCTGAGCACTTTGACTTTTCGGTCCAAGATGCATATTGGTTCCACCCAGAAATCCGCTTTGTTTTCCACCTGGATCACAATCCAATGAATTGTGTGTTTAGGGTCATGCACATATTTCTTTAATTATGCCACATGAAAAACATTATGCACTCTCATGAATGCAGGAAACACTAACACGTATTCAACTAGCCCTATATTTTCTAATATTTTGAATGGCCCGCTGCCAATCGTATCGAGCTTCTCTTTGCTTTCACTTTGAGAAAAACATGTTCACCCACTTTAAAATATATAAGAACT
>CBVK0100131468.1:0-11345 GCA_900067695.1 Picea abies | reverse complement strand
ATCCTATAACATGGATATTCCAAATGGAGCAATACTTTGATCTACACCAACCACCAAGCTTACAAAAGGTACCTATTGCATCCTTGTATTTAGAAAATGATGTATTTGTGAAAGAAAGAAGAATTTTTTTATATCTTGGTCCATTTTTACAGATGAATTGATATCACATTAAGGGGATATTAAGAACAACACATTGCCTAGTCAATTGATAAGCCTTCAACCAAAAGTTCCAATTACAGAGCACATTCAACATTCCAAAATCTTAGTATCAAGGTAAAGAACATTCCAGAGGATAATGTTTTATGTCTCTTTATGGGAAATTTTAATGAGAACATTCAACATGAGGTGCATCTTTTCGAACCTAAATCCCTAGATCAATATTTTAGTATGGCAGGGAAAGTGGAAAAAAAATATGGCTACTAGAAGAGTGATCACTAGCAACTATAGAGAGAAACATGTTCCCTATCCTAAACTCATTCAATTGACAAGGTTGACACCTCAAAAAATAGATGAAATAGAAGCAAAGGGACTATGTTTCAATTTTGATAGCCAGTATAGTAAGGGGCATAAATCCAATGAGAAGAGAAGAAATTACTCTACATAGACTGTGAATAGGAAGAAGATCAAGAATTGGGACCATCACAATATCTAGATATATAAGAGACTACTCGAACGATATCTTGTCATGTATTGGCTGACATAAGTACTCCACAAATCCTCAAGATACAAGGATACATAAAAACTAAAAGGTAACAATGTTTATTTATTATGGTAGTACCCATAACTTCATCAATTACAAATTAGCAAAATAACTCAATTGCTTTGTATTTCTAGCACCACAATTTCAAGTAATGATTGTATATGGAGGTACTATAAATTGTTTTGGGAAGTGCCATATTATTAAGCTCAATATGGTGGAGTATTTACTAGATAGTCCTATGATTTCCATCCAAATGGGTAGTTCCGATATTGTATTAGGGGTCCAATGGTTACAATCATTGGGAAAAGTGGCCCTTAATTTTCAATATATTTTCATGAAAGTTTCCTCAGAAGGAAAGGAATTTGAGATTAGAGGTATCCAAGGGAAACCATCTAAGGTGATAAGATATAATAGCATGACAAAATTACGCAAAAATGGACACCATGGCATAATTGCACAATTTTTATCACTAGATGTTCAAACATCTATATCCTCTGCTCCATTGGATCTCCAAATATTTATCAACAACCATTCCAAGTTATTTTGAGAGATGCCTCAAGGTCTTCCTCCTACTAGAGATCATTAACATTCATTTGCGACCAGGAAGTGTACCATCTAAAATTAGGCCTTATAGATATCCATATGCACAAAAGAGTGATATTGAGTGTATGATCCAAGAAATGTTAGAGGCCAACATCATTCAACCCAACCAAACTTCTTTCTTTTCAGTAGTGGTGATGGTTACAAAAAAGGATTGTTATTGGATTATGTGTCTAGATTATAGAAAGCTCAATAAACTGACCATCAAAGATAAGTTTCTTATTCCCATCATTGATGAATTATTAGATGAATTGCATGGAGCAATTTTATTTACTAAGTTGGATCTTTTTTCATGATATCTTCAAATTAGAATGAGGGAGGAAGAGATTCCAAAAACAACCTTTAGAACACATGAAGTTCATTATAGAGTTTTTGGTTATGCCCTTTGGGCTTACTAATGCACCTTCAACATTTCAAAGCTTGGTGAATTCTATTTTCAAGCCTTTCCTTAGAAACGTTTTGTTAGTATTTTTTGATGACATACTAATCTACAGTAAATCTTGGGAAGAGCATGTGCAACATGTTGACAAAGTATTACAACTATTGGAAGAGAAAAAACTTTATGAAAATCCTTCCAAGTGTGTCTTTGGGGTTCATGAAGTGGAATATTTGGGTCATATTGTATCTTATGAAGGTGTAAAAGTGGACCCTAACAAAATTATATCTACGAGGGAATGGACAATTCCCATAACCTTGAAGAAACTTAGAGGATTCTTAGGATTGATAGGATATCACCACAAGTTTGTCAAGAACTATGGTGAAATAGTAGCACCTCTAGTAACATTATTAAAGAAGGAAGCATTTTCTTGTACTAAAGAAACAATCACATCTTTTGAAAATATTAAGGAAGCTATGTGTACAACTCTTGTCCTAGCCACCCATGACTTCAATTTTTTTTTTATTATGGAGTGTGATGCCTCAGGCCATGGCATTGGTGCGATTTTAATGCAAGAAGTAATGCCCCTTTTCCTTTGAAGGAAACCAATTTAAAGGAAACAAATCACTCTAACCCATTTATGAAAAATAAATGTTGTCCATATTACATGAAGTTAATAAATGATGCCCTTACCTAATATGAAGAAACTTCAAAGTAAAAATAGATCATGATAGTTTGAATTACTTCTTGGAGAAATAATTATCTTTAGAAGAGAAACAAAAATGGGTTACAAATATTCTAGATTATGGATTTGAAATTATCTACAAAAAAAGAAAACAAAACGTTTTGGTAGATGCCCTTTCAAGGAAATAATACGAAACATAAGGTTCATTATGTGCTATTTATATTCCACAATCTAATTGGGAGGAAGAATCTTATGCTCAAATACCTTAAAATATCATAATAAACTAGAATTACAGAACATGTACACCAATGTGAGCGTGGAGCACAAATCCAAGATAGATAAGAGAGATAAGTTACACAAAAACTCCTTAAAGAATAGGAGAACCCCCTCCAAATACCCAAATACATTCATACATCACAATTCACCTTCCTCAATAATGAATACATGATATCTATATATACCTTTCACACATTGCACATGAGGCCCCTTTATCTTTAGGCCGACACTATTACATATACATTTACCCATTACATGTACATTTAACCCCATATATTCCCCTCTTTAGGGTCATATCATATACATTTAACTCCATATATTCCCCCCTTTAGGGCCATATCATATACATTTAACCCATATATTCCCCCCTTGGGGTCATATCATAGTACCCTCCTTCAAAAATATTTGTCCTTAAAGCTTTGCAATTAACGGATTTACATGTGATGAAACCTAGTAATATGATTTTCTTATGTTCTCGCTTTCTTCTTTCCACTAACGATGATCCATCCATCCAAAATAAATTCTTTTTGGTTTGAAAAATTGATGGTGGATTATTGCATAATTTGTTTTTCCTTTGATTCCATGTATTGTTGTTGAAGCTTCTCCAATTTGTAGTAGATGTTGGTATATGATAATATATTGTTGAATAATGGTTTGGCGATGCCATATTCCATGAATATTGATGAGTATTCCATCTTCTTCCTTGATAATTTTAATATTGATCTTCTTATCTTCCTTGAAATATTTCTTGATAATGAAGGTGTCGATATGGTTTCACATTTGATGGTTTTTCTTCACTTTGCACACCCATTTCATCTATCTTCTTTCAAGATACAATGAAATCATCTATCCTCTTTTCTTAGTCTTTTATTACCCTAGCCTTGAAGATAACACCATCATATTTGGCATGTACATCCTCTAGATGAAGTTCAACTTATTTAAGTATATTTTGGTGAACTTCTTGAATCTTGTCTTCTTTCTCCTTTTGAGTTGCAATGTCACCCCATTTATCAAATTCTTTTGTCCTCCTTCAATTCTAAATTTCATTTTTGTTTTTACCTAATTAGTATTTAGGGATTCCTTAACCTTCTTGAAGATTTACTCTTCAATTATTTTGGTAGATTATTCATCCAAAATTCTTGTTTCTTCTTGATTTTGATAATTCTTCTTTTCTTCTTTCAATATCTTCGCCTCATCAAGTGTTTTTTTGTTATTATGGTTTCATAATCTACATATCTCTTCATATTTCTTTTTCAATTCTTCCCTTGAATCATTCTTTTCCAACTTTCCTTTTCTACTATTTTATTGTTTTAAGTTCCTAACCTCCTTAATGAGTGATTCATTAAGGGATTTCATATTGGCAAAGTCATCATATTTCTTTATAATATATTTTCTTAGCTCTTCATTATCCTTCTATAATTTGGGAACCTTTTATTTTGATTCCTTTAATTCCAATTGAATTTTATGCATATCCTCCATTTTCAAGTCTTTGATCCATTCTTTTGAAAAAAATTCTTTAAATTCTTCCCATGTGATGTTTTGTCTAGTATCTTTATCAATACTCATCCTCCATTCCCAAGATTCACCAAAAAAAAAAATTCCTTCCCATGAAGGAGTCATATCGTATTCCTTTTCCAATCTCAACCATTCCCTAGGATTGATTTCATCTTTATCTTCATCTCCTATAAATTTAGGCAATTCCATTGATTCTTACTTGAGGGCTAACCCAAAAACTAAAATTACAACCTTAGTATATTAAGAATAAAGATGTCAAATATTTAAAATATTTTTTTCAATATAATCTATTATGTTTTCTCTTTCCAATGGATTTTGAATCACCTCAATTGGACATCCCAATAAAAATTTATGATAGTTTTAAGTCAACATACATTTTAAACCTTGATTTGGAGTCTGTCCTTATGGATGACCTTCCTTCTTATGTATCTCTAAAATTTTTTCCCTTCTGAGTCTGGCATTATTTTGGACTATAGTACTATTATATGTCTTCTCTACAATGTGACAGGTCTAATAAAAATTTGAATTTCCAAGTGAAAGTTATGATAACTTTCCCAAAACTTGTTGACTTTTGGCCTTTTCTAGAGAGCAAACTTGTACAGAATTACACACAACCAATTTATATTATATGATTTTGAAATTTTGACTTGAAATAACATGGATTTTTATCTATCCAATTCAACTAGTGGCATGGAATTTGGATATTTAATGAATAATATATGACCGGTTTACCCATAACATCTCTTTGAAACTATTTTAGGGTTATTAAAAAAACCCTAATTTCCACTACTTTTATCTCCTAACTTAAAATGTTACAAAACGTGAAATTTTTACCAAGAGAAATTTTCTATGTTTTCTTAGTATCCTGAAAATTTCACAATCTGAAACATCACCAAACAAAATTTATAAGGAAATTCCCAAAATGACTTATTTGAGACAAATTTTAGGAATAGTAAAAATCCCTAACTTCCATAGGATGTATATTTGAAAGTAAAAGGACCTACAACCTAAAAATTTTGATCAAGATAACATATATAGGTTTTCTCAGTATCCTAAAAATTGCATACTCTTGAACGTTTCATAAAAAAATTTATAGCAAAAATCCCAAGATAACTCGTTTAAAACTAAATTCAAGATGAGTAAAAAATCCTATATTTCATAGGCTATATCTTTGGAAGTATAACAACCCAGAACCTAAAATTTTTTACCAGAGGTAAAATGATATATCTGTGAAGTAAACTTAAAATTTTGTTGTCTGAAGTGACCCAGAAACAAAGGTATAACAAAAATTCCAAGATGACTCGCTTGAAGTAGAAAATTCCTAGGATGAATGCTCTAATTGATGCTAGGATGGAAGAGGCGCAATGAGAATACGAGTTCTTCATGAATAAACACCTGTGATTATTCAAATGTTGAGGACAAGAATTATTTGAAGGGGAGGGGAATGTTAATCCCTAGGCAAAGCCCCGCGTTATGTATAAAATCCCTTATTAAGCCTTAAATATTGAATTACTACATTTCTATTGTTATATTTGTATGTAGGTGAGAACTCTTCATTGCACCCTTTCATTATAATTGTACCCTTTCAATACTACATATATACCAAGGAGACCTATTCTTAGGATCATCTTATCTCATCATATATTATCTTATACAATTAATGTATTGTAAAAGGAGGTTTCCCCTTTGAAGTGGTCTATTGTTCATTGATTTTCTAACATTCTCAAGGCATTGTTTCGTAACAATTGATGCAAGTGACCATGCCATGGCAGTGGTCATTATGTAAGGAGAAAAGCTCGTGTTTTATCACTCTAAGTAGTTTCATGGAGAAATGTTGAATTAACATACATATCACCAAGAACTCTATGACCTTGTACATGATGTGAAGAAATGGAAGAATTATCTCTTGGGTAAGGAGATAGTGATCCACATCGATCACTAATCACTCTAGTGTTTGTAGAGCCAAACCAAGTTGCAATAATCTATGAATTACACATGGATTAGATTTTCACAACAATTCCATCTATGCAATCAAATGCAAGAAGGGTGTTACAAACAAGGTTGTAGACATGATGTCAAGACCACCCATGTGAAAGGTTGTAGTTTTCGGAACCATAATGTAGCTTACCTTTAACCCATTAAGTTCAAGAAGAGGAATATGTAGAATATGTTATTTGGAGGACATATCTTTGAATAGTTGAGGGAGAAAAAAAATTCTCATTAGGAAGAAAATGAGTATCATGTTAAATTTGGGTTGCTTAAAAATTTGGACAAGTAGTTCATTCCACAGGAAAGAAGAATTCAACTGATTAAATAATCTCTTACTTCAAGGATTGATAGACACTCTTGTGTTGGTAAGACATTGGTAAATTTGAAAAGGCATGTGTGTTGGCCTAAAATGCAAGAACATGTTTCTAGATACATTTGAGGTTGTGTTATTTATAGCACTACTAAACTAAGCAATAGGAAACTTGGGTTGTAAATGCCAATACCAATTCCCAAATAGACCATGGGACGATATCTCTATGGATTTTATTGGAGGTTTGTCAATGACCATGTGAGGCCATGACTACTTGCTTTTTCTTGAGGACTGATTTAGAATTTGTTTTTGTGTTGATGCCCTTCAAGAATACAATCAAGGGTCATGAAGTAATTGAATGATTTTTCCCTATTGTATGGGTACAATTGAATTTCCTTGTTCAATTGTGTCTAATTGAGATGCAATATTTTTAGGTAAGTTTTGGACAACCTTATGGAAAATAACAAATACCTAGTTGAAGCACTATATTGTAATCCATCCCCAGATATATGGACATAACAAAGTATCTAACAAAGCTTTGGTACACACGTTGAGAGGCTACAATAGGAAACATTTGAATACTTCATATGAACAACTAGTCTATATTGAAACACTATTATAACAAGGCATTGAATTCAACTTCCACCCAAAAATCCCCTTTTGAATCATGTTATGGTTATTTCCCACCTTCACCTTTTGATGTTCCCCTTTTGAATCATGTTATGGTTATTTCCCACCTTCACCTTTTGATGTTGTGTGTGGGAAACAAAAGGAGAATGAATAGGAAGTGCATGAGGAGGCAAAGAGAGTAGGGAAATTCATTGATAGTGTCATGGAAAATCCATCTAAAAATGTAAGAGTAGTGCAAGAAGAGTCAAAGGAAGTATAATATTTTACATGGCCAATATAGGATTGACCAAAAATTCTATTTTAGGGATGAGGTTTCACTTTATCTTAATAAAAAATAGATACAAGGGGAAACCAAGAAGTTGAATATATTGATATATGAATAATTTGAGATTATTAATTAGGACAACAATAATGTATTTAAACTGAATATACATCCATACTTTTAGATGTATTCAATGGTGAATGTGGTGAAATGTGCAGCTATATAAAATCTCCTTGATAGATGAGGAAGAATAAGACTTGGGTCTACCTATAGTTGAAGATTTCACATTAAATGCGGTTGAGGAGTTGGAGGAAGATAAAATGTTGCATAAGAAGTCCATCCTAGATACTTGAATAGGGAAACATGAACTATCATAAGAAGTCCATCCTAGATACTTGAATAGGGAAACATGAACTATGGTAAATTGGACTCAAAGGGAAATCACCAACAAGAGAAAAATCGTACAAGACAACAAAAGTTTTAGAATTGTTTCACAATCTCTCTTTAATAACTTTTTAGGACCAAAATCCTCCCACTGGGGAGATGTGATCTGAAATGGGTCATCAAAAAAACCAAAATGGCTTAGCTTATTAAAAGATCTTTCGAATAGGATTGAAAAATAGGCAATAGATCCATGGGGTTACAAACAACTTATAGAGTTAAATAGGTGGAAGGTAATTTTACCACTATGTCTTGACAACAACTCTATGATGGTAGTTGACTACAAGTTAAGAATCGAATCCACTCACAAGGATTAGCTAGTGACTTGGTAATGGATAGGGAAGAAGCAATGAACTAGGACAAGTGCATGGAGAACATGTTCATTCATCCCACAAGTATTGTTGTAGAATCCCCTTGTATGATGACCTGAGTAGATCAAATTTGATGGAGAGGAGTTCAAATTGACACTATTGAGTATTTTAGTCAACTTAGACTGTATTCAACCTAGGAAACTGACCAGATGTGTCATCATAGCTCAATAATCTAGGAAGCTTGAACACATAGAGGACGTGTGACATCTTAGTCAAATAGAAGAAACTACTTGTGGATAGGAGACCCCTCTACTATGAGGAACACCAAATTGTCCATGTTGGTTCCAAATGGGTATGGGTAGTTATAGATCCATAAACTTATACAACTATTTCTTAGGTTTCTTGATTGTTTTGGAAGTAAGGAGATACAGAGACTAGTGAATGAACAATGAAGGGTTGGTTAGTGACCATTTAGTTGGTTACTTAATTGGTTAGCAAGAGTTTGATAGTTCTATGTCAAGGAAGAAGGTAGTGCTCACTGGTCTATTTAAGTGCCCATATTTGCATAATTGTAAAGAGAGAGGAATTTGAGGAGATCAAAACAAGTAGAAATTTGGTCATGGAGTAGGTTGAAACATAAAAAAGGAGGTATTCACCTCATAGTCATTGATTTTGGACACATGAGCATAAACTCTAGTTGAGCCCTTTGTGTTGTGTAATTTTCCTTGAAAACAATAAAGAGTTGAGTAAGGCATTTCGAGATGGAGTTTCCTCAAAATGAGTATCTATAAGATATATTTTGTTTGTTTGAATCCATGTGTGATTATATTTACTTTCATTAAATTCTTTATTTTGAATTCTCAATTATGGTTGAGTGCACAATCAAAATTAAACACATAGAAAATGTACTAGCCAATTAAAGTGGATTGAGTTAGCCATAGGCTACTCAATTATAGATCAATAATATTCAACAAATAAATGAAATATAAAACAATATGGAAAAAATTCAACATCATAATTATTTCATCATTGTTAATGGTGGCTTGTTAGTCAGTGAAAGTGAGGTAATGTTATGGAGGTGAATTGATATAGCCATAGTCTAATCAATTACATATCCATAATATTCAACCAATAAATGAAATATAAAATGATAAGGAAACAATTCAACATCATAATTATTTCATCATTGTAAATGGTGGTTTGTTAGTAAGTGAAAGTGGGGTTATGGTATAGTTCGTATCAAGGTTCAATGACACATTTTATAAGTATGCTTGTACTTGTATTTATACCAATACTTGTGATTGTGAATGTGACCAAGTGTAAATTCTAAATAACTTTGGTAGAATAAATACTCCCAACCATGAGATAAAAAAAAATACTCCAAACACATAAGATACTTCTATCAAATTATTCATCTCATATCAAATAATTATCAATATCACATACTAATTTTCATAATACATTTTAATAAAAATATACTAATTATCTCGTCACATTTTTAGTTCTATCAAATTATTCATCTCATATCAAATAATAATCAGTATCACTTATTAATTTTCAAAATACATTTTAATAAAAATAAACTAATTATCTCATCACATTTTTAGTATCTCTAAACATATATACAAAATTTGTATACGTGTATATGCATATTTATTGCACATTGAAGTATGTCCACTTCTCGTCCATATCCTTTGAAAAGTAAGAGACCATATATTAACAAGGCAGGTTGTAGAGCAACAAGTCCCTACCGAGAATGTTTTGATTCATGTGGGTCTATTGTGTATAAGAAACTTTTGTTGAAGTTTGAATTCCACAAGACTACAGCGGGTGACGACACAACTCAAAGGTAAATTATAAGCAGTACCCCTACAAGTGATGGTTTCCAAGCTCGTTCGTTCTCAATGTGGAGTCTGGATGTAGCCAATCCAAGAGGGCTCACGACTGGTAGTTGTTGTAGTGTCAAGCCATCACTACGGGTAGATTCCCACATGTTACTCACCCTACGCCACCTCGTTCGAAACCACTATCGAAATCGTGTATTTATTCTAAGCTCATAAATGACTTGCATGCTCCATGATCCATGTACAAATTAGACCTGTTAATATAATTCATTTCCTCATGTTGTCCTCCATGCACAGATTGGACATGTGTGAAATTAATTTCCACCTGTTCGAGCGAGCAAGGTTGGATAAATCTAGAGATTAGCACTGCTCTTTATAGCAAGGGTTTTGGTATAGATCTTTGTTCCCTGTAACACTGCCTAGGAAGTCTCGATCGATTCTCAGGGATATACTCAATGATTTTTTTCCTCACGATAGTATATTCTACTAATTACTATCAGTGCGTCATACTGAAGTTGAGAAAGATGACGAACCTCGATCTAAGGTGACAATCTATTTGGGAAGTGAACATTACTAGGGATTGCTCTTGGGCTTGGAGAGGTATCCTTTCAGTTAGATCTACTCGAGCTCAAACTATCTCTATAGGAACAATCTATAGCTCTATAACTGAGGACCGAGAACTGAATCTGTATCCGAGTGAAGGAATTTCACCTGCAACCATTACTTATTAAACCAAGCAGTAAAAAACTGGAACTGTTGTTAGCTTTGGAATAGATTCTAAATATGGAATTGTAAGAACCAGGTGCTCAACATAGTAATCCTTGTTCTATCACTCGATGTGTGGCCTTCATTTTTTCTTATTACTATTGGATTGATATTGTAATTTTTCTCTATCTACTCCACAATCATATTCCCCTTACAGGTGTTCTAGGAATCTCTGACCGCAAATCTCAGGCAGTACAGTTTTCCAGGAATAGGAATAATATTTGCAACGAAGGCTAAAGGAAGTGTACCTTTTTAATTAGCATCAAAGTCAGTAATTGGCCAAGTCGCAGTAGCAATGTAGACAGAGACTTTGATAGCAGTGGTTCCAGTTTCAGGCTCTTTGTTTTAGACTCCTTGTACGAACTCTTCCTTTTAGTCTTTAGTGTCCTTGTAAACATGAATTCAAATTAGAACTCCTTATCTTGTATCAAAGTATAAAATATGAAATGGAATAAGAATACACCACACTTCCACACAAACAACCCCTCTTCTTCCACACTTTCTCTTATTTATCTTTTATATATGTAATTTAGTTACTATCACTGGGGATCTATCCCAATTCTTGTGGGTTTCTCTTTGCTAATCTCTCTCAAAGGCAGACCCGAGAATGGACTAACTCTAGTCTTAGTCCCATGCCTTAA
>CBVK0100131466.1:0-12803 GCA_900067695.1 Picea abies | reverse complement strand
CGCTCTTCCGATCTCACTATCCTCCTAATGGAAAAAATGTCTATCCACCTTATGGGAAAACCCATCAACCGACTTATAATCCTCAGAACCCATCAGGTTATCCTCCCTATGCACACGTTTCTCAACCATCATCGAATCCTGGTTATATTGGTCAACAACAACCGAATGTAGGAGGACATACTGGATATAATTATCCACCTAACCCAGTTTACAGTCCTACTGGTGTCCCCATGCCACACCAGTATTATCCTCACATTAACCAACAATTACCATTTCTCATGACTCTGGATCTCCTAGACTTGTCTCAGTTAACCAATGATCCTATATTGCATTATCCTTTTTGGCCAATCATTCCTGCTAAATTACCTTTCGATATTCCAAAATTTGATGGTAAATCTGGAGAAGACCTGAACAATCATGTAATGAATTTCCATTTATGGTGTTCATCAAACTCCTTAATGGATGATTCTATCCGTTTACGTCATTTTCAGCGAACACTTATGGGCTTAGCAATCAAGTGGTATATCAAAATTCCACGTGGTTCTTTCCAAGATTTCAACTCCCTTGCCATGTGATTTATCACGCACTTTCAACTACCCATTCGATACGAGACGGGTACTGAAATCTTGACCTCCCTTCATCAGACAAATTCTGTGCATATCTCTGATCATATTCATGAATGGAGACAACGACGAAGGTTGATCAAAGCAATCATTCCCGACCAATTATTGGCGGAATGGTTTACTAAATCATTGTTACCCCCAATTTCTCATGATGTCGCCATGGGTGGTGTAGTCACCGAGGAGGAAGCCATTGCTTGGGCTCAGTACTTAAATTTGGTTTATTCCCAATCTGGTACTTTGTATGAGTTAATCCCAAATGCTACCTGTGCAAATACCGATCCATCTAATCCGTCATCCACGTCACATGCAGATGGAGTTATCGGCTCTGTCAAAACCCAATCTATTTCCCCGTCGATTGGAATGACAAGTCAATCTACTCTGGCATCCACTTCCAGTTCAACCACACCCTCCTCTACCTCTCCCCAAACTCAAATCTTTGAGGTGAATGCAATTCAATCCTCCCCTTCACAACAATCTGGAGGTAAGAAGAAGACAAAGAACAAACCAAAGAAGAATAATAACAATGAACAACCGAAATCTCAAAACCCACCACCTGCGACCGAAAAGCAACCACAACGGAAGCCAAAATTACCATGTCTTATTTGTGGTGACGATCACTACACTCGAGACTGTCCACATCACGATGAAGTGGCCAAACTTTTTAAAGGGAATTCCCAACCTGCCGTGCTTACTCAACCTTTTCCTCAACAACAATCTATGGTTTCTCAAACCTCCTCTCTAGGGGGAAGTTCCAACCACCCTTCTCATGATGAAACCTTGACAAGTGCCCATATTTATCTATTTAACGAAATTGATTTAACTACCCGCTCTAAGACATATGACACATCGGTTAAACCTGACAAAGGAAAAGTCACTAACAATACTTTACTAGATCCATCGCCATCCTCCGTTAGTCCTCCATCTATTAGTACTCCATCTTGACCACTTCAGATCGAGAAAACTATGTTCGACTCTATATTACGCCCTCCTAAGAGAACTATCCGCAACTTTACCTTTAATCCTAGTTCACGTGCCGCCCATAACTACAACATTGTTGAATATTTGTCTCAAGAACCGTGTGCTATGTCTACATTAGAAGTTCTACAACACTGCCCTGGTCAATGTAGAATGCTCTTGGCTACTATTGACACTTTTGATCCTGAGTCGTCCAACAATAACATGTTTAACCTAGACAATTTTATGTCTCGACTCTCCCACCAACTTGCTTTCCAAATTGATGTTGTTGTTCACAATCAACAAATTCACCGTACCATCTTGGATGAGGGAGCCTCTACTTGTGTCATGTCTTTAGCATGTTGGAAAGGTTTAAAATCACCCGCACTTAACAAATCCCCAACTATTTTGTGTGCATTTGATGGGCAAGGTTTTCATCCCCATGGACTCTTGCAGTCCTTGTCTGTCCAGTTGGGCAGCAAAACCGTCACCGTTGATGTTGAGGTGGTCGATGCTCCCCTCAATTACAACTTTTTACTTGGAAGAAGTTGGTTTTATGCTATGACTGTCGTTGTTTCATCGGTGTTTCTATGTGTACAATTTCCTCATCAGGGAAAAATTGTCACTGTCGATTAGTTAGATTTTTGTACACCTGACACTCGCGCTCCCGCTACCAACAATATTCCATTCTTGGGAGATCACAAGATCACGTATGAAAGTGTTGGTGTAGTATTGTTAAAATATTCCACCCTCATGGCTACCTTCCCTGCACTTCTTCCTCCTACCACGCATCATATTGCCACAGTCAATATGATTTCGACTACGAATTATTAGTCTTTGGAATCATTTGATCCCTGGATTGTACCTAGTCCTCTAGAGTTCAATGTGCTAGGTGATACCATGCCAGTTAGTCCATCCGAGGCTTCATACATTTCTATTCAATCATCCTCTCCCTCTTTGAATGACCAACATCTCTTGGCACCCGACACCTACTCGATGCCATCTTGGTTAAATTCCTTGACATCTGCTTTTGACTACATTTCTCAAATATTTCCATTCGACGAATCTATCATGGAAATGATTAGCATTGACGACGTACCTTGGGATGATAACCATCATCGATCCTCTTTTCTTCCACCTCTTGAAGAAATACAGGATGATATACACTCTATCTTCCCCCCCGATGTTGTCAAATTTCCACAATCACCCATACTTACACAAGATACTATTTCTAAGGGGAATTTAGGAAACATTACCTCTATGATCGTTATTGACATTTTAATCAAAGAAGGTGTCGTGGGAAAATATTAATCTTGATGTTAATTGTTCACCCGAGGAAGTGGTTTCTTATACCACTTTATTTAAAGAATTCTACGATGTCTTCACTTGGAGCTACGAGGAAATGCCAAGGATTGATACTTCGATCATTGTGCATGAGATTAAAACCTATCCAGGTGTAAAACCTATTCGACAGAAATTCCACCTGGTCCATCCTAAGAAGAATGCGGCTATTAAGGCAGAAGTTGAGAAATTATTGAAATCAGGCTTCATCTATCCTGCCCCTTTGATGGAATGGGTTTCGAACATTGTTTTGGTTACTAAGAAGCAAGGGACCATTCGTGTCTACATTGATTATAGGGACCTCAATAAGGCTTGTCTGAAAGAAAACTACCCTACACCCTTCATCTACCATATCATTGATAATTGCACAGGCATTGTGATTTTCTCTTTCATGGATGGTTTCTCAGGGTACAACCAGAATGAGATTTTACCTGTTGATCAGCATAAGACAGCCTTCATCTACCCATGGGGAACTTTCGCCTATCGAAAACTACTATTTGGCCTAAAAAACGCTGGTGCTACATTCCACCGGGCCATGTCATATGGTTTCCACGACATCAAACATATTACAGAACCTTACCTCAATGATTTACCTGCCCATTCATCCAGTCGATCAGACCATTTTGTTCATCTACGGACTATTTTTCTTCGATGTCAGTTCTACCGCATTCATTTGAACCCACATAAGTGTATCTTTGTTGTCGAATCAGTTCAACTCCTCGGCTTCATAGTTTCCAAGGACGGGATTCGGGTGGATCCCTTAAAAATTAAGGCTATCCTTGCTTTACCTCCACCTAATAATCTGACACAGCTCCAAAGTTTGCAAGGGAAAAAAAACTTTCTTCGTCGTTTCATTTGTAACTACGCTAATATTACCAAAGGATTTATGCGATTGTTACAGAAAGACACCCCTTTCATCTGGGATGACACTGCTCAACAATATTTTTCTTCTCTTAAGAATGCATTGACCAATGCACCTCTGTTGCATCCTATGAATTATACGCAGGAATATATCCTTTAATTAACAACCTCTACTTCCACTATTGCTATGGTGTTAGTTCAAGAGGACCCTATCGGTGAGGAACACGTGATATATTATTTGAGAAAAAGTCTATTTGGTCCCGAGCTCTGATATTCACATGTTGAAAAGTTGTCTCTGGCAGCCGTCATCGATGTCCAGAGATTTCGTCATTACATTTTTCTACGCACCACCAATGTTATCGCAGAATCTAACCCCATGTAGAACATTCTGACACGTCAAGTTCTTGGGGGGAAATATTCCAAATGGATCCTCATCCTTCAAGAATTCAATCTCGAATTTGCTAAATCCAAAGCTAAAAAATCCTTGGTGTTTGTGGAGTTTATCTACGACCTTCCCCATGATGATGATGATATTGAGCCCAAATATTCTCTCCCCGATGAGACTTTGTTCCTCGTCAGCACGTCCAATCCTTGGTATGGAGATATCCTTCCTTATCTCCAGACCCAACATTTTTATCCCGATATCTCTCATGAAGAGCGTCGTCATATTCACCATGATCATTCTCGCCACTACCTTATCATCGGTGACATTTTGTATCGTCGTGGTATTGATACTATCCTACGACGATGTTTGACTCATGAAGAGGTTGAATGTGTTCTTAATGACTGACACCTTGGAGCCTATGGTGGTCATTTTTTTGGGATGGCTACAGCTAAAAAAATCTTACGTTTTGACTACTTTTGGCCCTCTATTTTGAAAGATTGTATTAAGGCAGTAAAAAAATGCCCACCCTGCCAATTTTTTCACAAAAAGGCATGCATCCACCTTGCTACACTACATCCCATTATTGCCATAGGCCCCTTTTCCAAATGGGGCATTGATTTCATGTAGTGTAAGCCTACCTCAACCGGGGGGCACAGTTACATCATCGTTGTTGTCGATTACTTCACAAAATGGGTTGAGGCTATGCCTACCTTTCTGAATGATGGTCATACTGCAACTCTTTTCTTATTCAACCACATCATCACTCGCTTTGGTGTTCCACAAGACATTGTCATTGATCATGGTTCACACTTTCAAAACCAAATGATGAGTGAGTTGTATGCCAAACTGGGTTTTCTCCATGAGGACTCATCCCCATACCATCCTCAAGCAAATGGACAAGTTGAAGCTATCAACAAGGTCCTTAAAACCATGATTCAACATATGGTAGGGGAAAACAAGACATATTGGCATTTACAAATTTTCTCTTCTCTCTGGGCTTACCATACTTTAGTGAAAACTGCTACTGGATTCACTCCTTTCCAATTAGTATATGGCATAGAAGTTGTTTTACCAATCGAGTGTGAAATTCCCTCGTTGAAACTCAAAGTAGAACTCCTGCATCATACTTCTACCGAAGAAGAACGCTTCTTACACCTGACTAGGTTGAATGAAACACGTTGTGATGCCACTCTTGTTATTGAGACATATGAAAAGAGAATCAAGAATCAATACAAAAAATCCGTCCACCCTTGTGCTTTTGCAGAAGGAGACTTAGTCCTCGTTTATGACCAGACTCATGATAAGTTAGGGATAGGTAAGTTAGAACCTCTATGGCATGGTCCTTACATCGTGAAACATGTTTTACGTAGAGGTGTCTATGATCTTTTTGACTACGACGAAATCTCCCTGGGTGAGCCCCGAAACGGGATTTACCTTAAGAAGTACTATGCATAGAACATCTAGCATGCGTGCTTTGTACACTACTGTATTCTAGTTTGGTGTGTCTTTTCTTTTGCATGTTCGAGTTTTCTCCTTAGCACTTATACTGTGTCTTGTGTTTTCATGCACATATGACATCTTCCTTTACTATCTTTGTCAAGTTTGCAGATGGCGCTAGTCAACACACCCAAAATGTTGCTTCTGCAGCTTGGGTCGTTTACCACTCTGATGAGTTGGTGAGTTCAGGAGGTATTTCCTTAGGATCGAAAACTAACAACATGGTAGAATATCATGGTGTCATCGGACTTTTAACCGAAGCCTCCTCCCTAGGTGTTTCTCGTATGATCGTTAACCTAGAATCTCAAATCGTGATCTATCAACTTCATCGAATCTACGCTATTCACAATCCTATCCTACTACGTCTCCACTTACGAGTTCGTCGTCTTGAACAAATGTTTTATTTTATCGAATATAGACACATACGAAGAGAACTCAATACCATTTTGGATTCGTTATCCAATTACATCATGGATCGGTATCTCGCACATAGATAAGGTTTCATAAAATAAATAAATCATAAATCACATGTAAATTAAAACACATCACATTAAAAACATCATTTGGCACTGTAAAAACTCGAATATGTATATATATATGACGTGACATAAAATGTTTGATTACATCAAAAAGTACATAGAAGGGAAAAATGTTGGGTCCTCATGCCCATAACATCGTCATAAATACTATAAAAAAAATATTAGTGAGGTCCTAGTCTTCCCACATCACATTGTTCTCTAAGTAGCACACCACCACATGGGTTACTTGTTTTAGTAAAGAGTTAATACTCTCAAGGACTCCCACGATGTGTCTCTGCAAGTGTAAAGGTACATCCTCCCTCTCAAGAGGAGGGATACCCGTCATAAGACCATGAAGGTTTGTCTCCACCTCTTGGAGACCCCCTGTCGCTACCTCATGATCTACTGTTATCTGAGCATCCCTGTAGTGCCCCAATTCCGGTATCTCTATCGGATGTGTTTCTCCCCTATCTGCATGATGAAACGATATATCCGTTAGAAACTCTTCTATGTACCCCAAAAAATAATATAAGTTTTAAAATAAAAAAACACTTGACAAGATCATTTTTGGTTTCTTATTTGATGCATCCCAGTCCACCCCATCTGGAAGGACTAGGTCCATGCTTCCCTGAAAATCCACTCCAACATATGGGAAGTCTTCTATCATGATCAATTGGCATCCCAGCCAAGCGAAGAAGTCACTAGTGAACCTAAACTCTATCTTTGATCCTAATCTCATAGACAAGCTAGTCCATCGCTCCATACGTGGTTCTCCCACTGGCCGTACTGCTAATGCAATCTGAGGTTGCATATGAGGAATGCGTTCCAAGAAGAACGAAACCAAGAATGAACCGTATCTGAACTGCTTCTGCTTCCCTACTCTGCATATCGTAATCTGCTCCTTCACATTCTGAAGGAACCCTACACTCCAGTTAAATAGTGTTGGCTCTAGACACTGTAAACCATAGGCCACTTGTGATCTTGAAACTAAGTGAGAGCTGGTACTTCCCGCTATACTCGTAATGGAAAACAGAATGGACTGAAGAGGTAGATCCCTGATGACTTTGATTGTGATTCTACCTCCCACTAGTCTCGCTCCTGGGACATAATGGTTTTCCAAATACTCATCTACAGGCATGGGAAGTGCCCTCTGTTTGGATAAAATAATGGGGGCCCCTCTCTTTGAGAGGCCGGTCAAGAAGTACACATCTTCCAACTCGATGGTAAGAAAATGTGTTCCAATTTGGAACCCTTATTCCGCAATGTTCCATAGCCCAATCATATACTCGAGAAGAAGAATCTCTTTCTTCATCTTTTGCATTTTGAAGAACTTGATGACGCTGCAATTCCTCAAGGCAGCCCTTGATCGGGGAATTTTCAAGGAGGCCACATCATCAAGCTCATGCTCTCTTTCTTTCCACTCGATCATGACTTTTTCCGAGTTTACCTACAATCATCAACAACCAAAAGTAATTAGTCACGTTTTTCCGGCAATTTTTGGGCAACATAAAAACATCAAAAATATTTTTTCTCTTTGTATGAGGCCAACACCCCTATACATGTACACCATGGTGCCAATTCTACCATAAGAAGACCACCAGGGCGTTATGAAAAAACATAACACCCACCTTTACATTCTGAGCACACACTAGAATTTTTGGGCAATTTTCCTTGCGTATTTCGGGCAGCGCCCCTCTCAATCTCACATCATGGTGTCGACTTTCTCTTATCAGCTTGCAGGGGTGCTTTAAAAATCAGACAACACTCCCCCTCTATTTCTATAGGAGCGTCGAGCTTTTTTGGGTGCTTTAGATAACCCATGGCATCATTTTTATAGCCCAGTCATTGCCTTAAAACAAAATTTAAACCGTACGAATTAAAGAGAGGAAGAAAAGCACCAACCTAATCCAGACGGTGACAAAAATAGCTGAAATAGTTGATCTTGTCACATTAACGAGCATAGTCTTAGTTCGTTCTCATGCTCCAAAAAACATAAGAACGCATCGAGTAAACTTTTATCTCTTTTTCAGACTTGCATGGATACACGAAAAAGGAACCCCTTGGAGTCGTCTTTAAGCTCNNNNCTCTAAACATGAAAAGATTGCCTAGTGATATTGCTTCCTTTCCCACTCGTTAAAAGTTTTGAAAGAGAGTCTTTCAAGTGATAATTTATCTCTTTTTCATACTCACAAGACTAACATTACAAAAAATGACAACAATGGAGTCATCTTTAAGTCATTTTCATACTTTCTAAATATGAAAAACCATCGATTTTACCTTCTCTAGACTCATTAAACAATCATACATTGAAGGGCCCATACGGGACCGAACCCTTACTTCTTCTAGTTCGTTAAATAAAGGAAGAGGGACTTACTGAAGGTGAGTTATATCGAGCATGTGTTACCCTCCTTGAGCTCGTTAAATAAAAAATAGGTACTCGTCTATCTGGATGGGGGAAAATTTTGAAAGAAGCAAGCCAAGTATTTTTTGAGAACATTACAAGTAACCCTTACAGTCTCCCTTGAACACGACACTCTGTTTTTTCACACAATTTAATCCGTTGAACCTCTACATTGAACCAATCCTCTGATTTTTCTTACTCCTTTGGGTCACCCGACGAAATTCACAGTATCCATTGCATTATCATGTTCTGGTCCATATCATGTTTCTACTGTCGTGCCTCAGTGTTTGAGGGAAGTATCTACCTCGAGATTCAACCATCACAAATTTCCCATTTCAATACCCATGTCAGTCCATGTTCTTTTGATCCACCAATTACATCTTTGTGTCAGTTTCATGTTGTTGATGGGGGATATATCAAGGCCCTCCTTCGATGAGTCTATTCCTATCGACTTCAACTCATTATCTGGGAAATAGACTTAGAAACCAATTAGTACCTTGGGACCTGCATGCTTCAATGGCAGGCCTCCTTGCGTCCGACAGTGGGTTTACATCATTGACCTCTGATCAAATGATTCCACAGATGTTTGACTTCAACTCATCCATTCACATTCGTTGGAATGTACTAGATTACCTTGGGAATCATTGACATCAATGGTGATTTCCCTCGTGCTTGTTAACGGTTTACCTCATTGACTGGTAATCAAGTGGTTTCTGCCATGTTCGAAATTAGGACATCTATTCACATGGTTAGATTCATACTACATCGGGATCGATAAGAAGACCCTGGGTTGGGTCATCACTCCTATATGTACTTTGACTAGGTTGCGACGAAGTTTCTTTTGAACATTGACACATATACTGTCACATAGATCCACTTTGTATTGGTTGTGGTTATGTCTTGTCATTTCGTAGATCCACTGTGTATTCTTTGTGGCTATGTCTTGTCATTTCGTAGATCCACTGTGTATTCTTTGTGGCTATGTCTTGTCATTTCGTAGATCCACGGTGTATTCTTCATGGCTATGATCAGTTTAGGTCATAGGAGTATAGATCCACATTATATCTTTAATGGCTATACCTTTTGTCAATATAATTATGGATCAACAGTGTATTTTATGGCAACCATACCTTGAAATTCTTTATCACTCAAGCATAGGTATGCTTGCCTTGGGTTTGAAACATGTCATAATATTTGTTTAATGGTTGTTTGCAGCTTCTTCTAGGTTCTCTGAGTCCATACCCTTGCTCAAAAAAGGCTACAAAGTACTTCAGTTATTAGTTCCTGTCTTCTAACTTCACACTTTAGGGGGCAATCTGTTACACATCAAAATTACTCATTAGGATGATGGCCCAATGTCGTCATTACCAATGTCGCAAGTGTCACATTTTGGCCGCAAGTGTCACAAAATCATACTGTCATATTGCCTATGTTGTGTCTCAGATGACATTATCAAGAACACTCAAAAGACTGGTTTTGAAGAGGAGAAATCATTTGACAAAAAGTACAAGTCTTTTTCCATGAAAACAACCACTAAAAAATCAATTTTGGAAGGCATCACTCTCCTATACACTGTTAGGGAGTGCCAACACTTTGTGACCTCTTTTGGGGGAGCGTTCCAACTCTCTGTGCCCCATTATGGGGGAGCGCTGGCCTTTTTTGAGTGAATCTTTGGATTGTTGAGAAAAATCAGGGAAGAATCCCCTCATTTGTGGAGTTGGTTGGATTCAGATCTAAGGTCAAGGCTCGATCTCAAGGAAGATCCACTACTAAAGGAAAAGAATCCTCAACTTATCCCAAGAATATCTTAAGTGGTTAGGCATCTCCAAGCCTATATAAGGAGGCCTCTTCATGGTAAAAAGGGGAGACATTGAAGGTATCAAACTTATGATCTCATAAGGCAGATTTATCATTGAAGCATCATCATTTTTGTGTGGATTATTTGAGAAAAGGGTTGGACAAGGAGAGCTGGGAGAAGTTGTTGCACCTTCATCAAAGGTTTGTAAGTATTCTCTATTATTCTCATTAATATACATAAGTGCTTGGCCTGTTTCTTTCAAGGTTGTGTTTGTTCTACATGAAGTTGTCTCTAGTAGATGGATCTGGTTTCAAGCTAATCATAGTAGAATAGGAAGTTTGTTATCTCTTTGTTTATTTGCAGAACTTATCGAGGAGCTCAGGGATCAAATCTCAGCTCGGACTATGCGAGGACAAACATCATTTAAAAGGTACTCCTTTCTTCCTCTTCTCTATACTTTAGTTTAACTAGATTTAAAAGGATGTCAGTGATCAATGTTAGCACCCTTTCTGTCTTGGTATTAGAAGTCTAGAGCCCAAGAGGGAATCCACTTGTCCGTAGGGGGATTCCCCTGTAACAGTCATGTGTTCCTGACGCCAATGGTAAGGATCTACTCCAGGCTTCGGGCCTCCAAGGATTTTTTATCCAAAACAATTTTCTCCCAAGATTTTTCAGAGCGTCAAAATCTAAACCATGCTTAATCTACAGACATGTGTACTTGTGACTAATGGCCAAGATTCACTTTTGGATTTGGGCTTCGGGACTTCCGAAGTTTTTCTCGCCCTTGCAGCAATACTTCTAATTCTCTGAAGTGGAAAAATTTGAAGGAATTCGTAGGTTAACGGTCGTGCTCCTTTCTGATATCTGATGACTGTGAAAGGTCTGACTCCTCCTCGGGCGGATCTCATCCACTCACCCTCCAAACAAAAGGGATTATTCCTTTCGAGAATTAAATCTTTCTATCTTTCCTGAGATTTACTAACTTTAAAGGACTTAGACTCTGGCACACGCCTTGTGCTACTTCTCACACCTTGTGCTACTTCTCCTAAGCTTGAGACTTAGAAAAATCTCTTGTGCACTCCTTGCACTTGCTCTCCTATGAACCTTTTCAACACTTCTCTAAGTGTTGGCCATGTGCACACCTTGCACTATGCTATCCTTCGAGATTTATACTCAAACAAATATATGTGCAATCCTTGCACTCACTCTACAAAATTCACACTATCTCTTCGAATCTATTGATTCTAAAAATGACTCTACCTTCACACTCCTTGCATGGGCACTGTGCACTCCTTGCACCAATATTTCAGAAGAGGAACAATTGAAAATTATAGAACAACAAAGGTTCATTCATTCAACCATGAAATACACACACATGCATATAAACACAGAAAATAGATAACATCACATTACCCAAATAACTCATAGATAAGAAAACTCAAATGTGTTAGGGAAATCTCCTCTATTATATTCCTTCAACAAAACATTTACAAGAGTTCCAACAACTCTCAGCAAAATAACTACAACTCTCTTCAGAAGCAATCAAAATAACCTCAACAACCTCTTTTGGGCATAGATTACATGTATTTATACATGAGGGGGCTTCTCGAGCCTTCCCTCCAGACTATTCTAGTGCTATCATATCACAATTAAAGCATCCTACCACTAAGGCTTATTACAATAAATGAATAATTACAACCAAGATATGAGTCGATGCTCAAAATATGTACAATCCTTTAGGTAATTAAATAAATTTCAATCTCCTGTATTTTTTACAATGGATATTGCCTCAAAATCTTAGGATCCTTTAATTACAATAATTTCAAAACATTAAAGTGATGCGTTGTCCTTGGAATCCAAAACCACTTTGAATGCATTCGCTAGATGTTGAGTTGTCCTCCACTCGACCTCATTAAATGTTGATGGTGATGCTCTTGCATCATACTCTTTTGGACAAAAATATTCATGGAATCCTGCTTATCCAGGTGGATATTCGTGGCCACCCACCTTTTTCGAATGGCTGAAAACAATTTTCTGACAATTTTGGCAATTTACTATTTTTAGCAGGTTTTAACTTCCGGGGCCATTTTGAGGGCCTAAATGAAGGTCTTTCTAGATAGAGGTTATCAATGATAGTTGAAGACATATTGAGCCCCCAAAATGAATCTCCTTGACGATACCTTTCCAACGAGCTATCATATGCCTAAAAGGAGATCGTATGCAAAAGTTACGACCCCGGGAAGTTGATGTACTGACTTACCCAAACGGGGCCCACATGAATTTTGGCACTTCATCTCCTAGGGTTAGGTTTTTGGATTTCTAAGGTTTTGGTCATTCCTGTTTATTGTAAAACAGCCCTCAGAGCCTCATTGTAATCATCTTCTTGCAAATGCGAGTAATCGTCACATCTCTTCTCAGAGATAAG
>CBVK0100131465.1:0-15291 GCA_900067695.1 Picea abies | reverse complement strand
TCCCTAGGTATACCACATTTAGTATCTTTGTTTGAGACTATACTCCTGGGCAACCCATGCAATCTCACAATCTCCTTGAAAAACAAATTTTCTATGTGGGTAGCATCATTGGTTTTATAACATGGTATGAAATGTGCCATCTTTAAAAATATATCAACCACCACAAAGATTGAATCACTTCCCCTTTGGGTTCTTGGAAATCCCAGAACAAAACCCATACTTATAACATCCCACAACCTATCTAGAATAGGAAATGGTTGATACAATCCATTGGTATGCTGCTTTCCTTTATCATATTGGCAGATTTTGAATATTTCCATGAAATTATTTACATCAAACATCATGCCTGGCCAATAGTATGAAGAACTCAACCATGCATATGTTTTGTCATTGCCAAAGTGTCCAGCCAATCCTTTGATATGTTTCTCCTTTAGAAAATTGTCCCTCATTGAGCATTTCGGGATACACGACCGACTTCCCTTGAATAATAGTTCGTCTTGGATCAAATAATCCATCCATTTATTTTTATCTCTTAGCAAAGGGTTCTCACATGCTTCATAAGATTCCTTGAAATATGGGTCTTCTTGATACATCTCCTTGAGGTGTTAAAATCCCAAAGCCTCCACTTGGAATTCTTGCAAGATCAAACATCTCATGCTCAAAGTATTTGCAACCTTGTTAGCTCTTCCACTAATATGATTAATAACAAAATTAAAATTCTGCATGAATTCTACCCATTTGGCATGTCTCTGGCTCAATTTCTCTTGTCTGGTTATAAACTACAAAGCCTAATTGTCAGTATAGATAACAAACTCCTTCGAGATAAGATAATGCCTCCATTTTTTCAAAGATTGAATTACAACACAAAATTCATTGTCATATATTGAATACTTCCTCTTACCATCATTCAGATTCTCACTAAAATAAGCAACATGCTTATTATCTTAACTTAAAATTGCGCCAATGGCCACTCCACTTGCATCACATTTGACCTGAAAAGTCTTCTTAAAATCTAGAAAAACTAAAATAGGTTGTTCTGTTATCTTTTCTTTCAACACTCTAAATCCCTTCTCAAGTTCTTTTTTCCAATTAAAAGATCCATGTTCCTTCTTTATGGTATCTAGTATGGGTTCACAAATAATACTGAAATTCCTGATGAATTTCCTGTAAAAACTTGCCAACCCATGAAAATTCCTTACTTCAAACATGCTTCTTGGAGAAGGCCATTCTCTTATTGCCCTCACCTTATCTGAATCCATATTAAATTCATTTGAAGAGATTATAGACCCCAAATACACAAGTTTTGTTTTCACAAAAGAACATTTCTTCAAATTCACCAACAACTTCTCCCGTTGTAACCTCCTCAACTCCATTTTCAAGTGTCTCAAATGCTCATCTTCAGTCTTACTGAAAACTAGAATATCATCTAAATAAACAATCAATATCATCTTTGAGCACTTCATTCATTAATCTAATGAATTTACTTGTCAAACGACATAACAAGCCACTCATACAATCCTTCATTTGTTTTGAATGTTGTTTTCCATTCATCTCCCTCTCTCATCCTTATCTGATGATAACTACTCTTCAAGTCTATTAGGGAAAAATAACTAGATCCACTCAAGAAATCCATTAAATCATCCATTATGGGTAAATGAAACCTATACATGATGGTTATCTTGTTGATGGCTCTAGAATATGTGCACATTCTCCAACCTTCATCCTTCTTCGGACTCAACACAGTTGGTACTGCACACTGGCTCAAACTTTCCCTGACCAAATATTTTATCCAACAACTCTTGGACTTGCTCCTTGACCTCTTCATTATCTTGAGGGGTTAATCTGTAAGTTGTTTTGTTCGACAAACTTGCTCCCAGAATAAGATCAATATGGTGATTGATACTCATGATGGGCGGTAAAGTGTGAGGTAACTCATCCACCACAATATCAACAAACTCATCCAATAACTCCTTAACTTTTACAGGAAAATCATTCATAGAAGTGCTTGTGGGAATGAATCTCGGCTTACCTACAACAAAAAATTGTATTTTATGTTCTTTCTTAACTTCTTTTAAGAGTTCCTTCCCACTCATGAGAAGTATACTAGGACTAGCTTCCTCTTTGATTCATTTATCTTATATTGGCAACAACATATGCTTACACCCATTCTTCTCAAGGGTATAAGTATTCTTCCTTCCATCATGTATGACATTCCTGTCATATTTCCAAGGTCTCCCCAACAGAACGTGACAAACATCCATGGCTATAACATCACATAAAACTTCATCCCTATACCCACCTATTTTAAACTCAACTTTACATTGTTGACTTACCATGAATTGATGTCCTTTCTACAACCACGACATCTTAAACAGATTCGGATGTGCAGTCGTCTCCAACTTTAGATTTTCCACCATCTTTGTGGATACCAAGTTATCAATGCTCCCAATGTCTATGATCACCTTACATACCCTATCTCTGGTCTTGCAAGCAATTCTGAACAAATTGTTCCTCTTGACTGGTTCTTGTACCTCTTTCTCTGGATTTACAAGAGATTTCCTCATCATGAGTGATCTTCCTTCTTCCGTTGCTTCTGCCTTCATCTCTATCTCACCATTCTTCTATTGTGCCTAATAAATGTGAGCTTCTCCAACTCCTGCATTTTTCTTTTCAGGACATTCCCAAGACATGTGCCTTGTTTTTCCACAAGCATAACACTTCACTTCTCCTCCTCTGCCTCTTCCTCTACCTTTGGGAAAATAATTTCTTCCTCCATATTGTCCTCCTATAAAACTTCCTCCTCTCTTTGTCTGGATGTTATATCTTCCAGCTTCTCCTCTGGACTTTCGGAAATTTTCTCTGACGGTTCCTCTTCCGCTTTTAGGACTCTTTCCCCTGTTCCTTTGACTCTTCTTCCTGGCCAACTTTTCCTCTGATTTTAGGGTAACCTGATAAGGATCTTCCACATTTCTCATTGTCACCATACTAATATCATCCTGGATTTCATACCTCAATCCATTAATGTACCTACTAACTTTTCCTTCATCATTCTCCCTGTGTCCTGCTCTTATGTTCAGCTTATAAAACTCTTTGGTATACTCTTTTACTGTCAAATATTTTTGTCTCGGATTCTACACTTCCTGAATAGATTTAACTGATAATCCTTGGATATGAATTTAACCTTCAAATTACCTTCATACATCAGAACTTTCATCTTTTCTCTAGTTCCCAGCTTGACAACATCCCTCAACAATCGCTCCTCTACTTATTTTTCTACTACAACTTCTTCTACTTCTACATATTCACTTTCATCTGCACTGATGTCAGCAACTTCAGGTTCTCTTCTTTGTGTTGTCTCCATGGCGTCCAACCTTGCACGAATTTTTCTCATTTCCTCTTCCATGGTTGCATTGACTACAGGTTTCTCCCTGCATCTTCTCAACGACATGATTCTAAATTTTCTTTTTCTCACAGAGCTTATTTCCCTCTCTGATACCACTTGATGCAAATCCCCGCCACTCCCAGGGGATCGCGCGACCTACCAGTCTAGGATCGTTCTCACTAGGGAGATGAATTAGTTCTCAGGTCCTTGATGAACCCTCAAAATTATATTCCACATGACTTTTTCCTTTTCCCTGCGTGCAAATTTGTGTTCATGAGGGTATTATCTCTTCAATGAAGAATTCCATGTGACCCTGGGCCAAAACCATGGGCTAATCTCTTTAACTTGTGATAAATCTGACACTTCGGAGCTCCGGGATCTGGGAGTTATAAAAACAACACACTAGGATTCTCCCGAACATCGAATTTGTGAATAGCCAAACAATGACAAAGATCAACAACTCACACTACACGTCGAGATCTATGACTCTCAGAGATTTTGGGACTTTGGGCTTCGGGAGTTCTACCCGCTCCAACATGCAATACCTCCAAACTCACTAACTTTGAACTTGCGGACCAGATGACTAACGCTCACCTCAAATCGACGACCTATGTTTACTCTGGGATCTGGGCTTCAGATATTTTCATGCCTTGAACCACACTTCCTTCCAAAGTGTCGAAATATGAACATGCGAAGGGTCTCAATCAATGGTCCACACATCCACACCAACAGACGGTCGAGATGGACTCCGGCCTTCGGGCCTTCTGGAATTTTTGACCCTAACCAAAACACACCTTAGATCTTCCAGAGTGCTAAAATTATGAACTCCAAGATCTGTCGGCACATGTTCCTGATGCCAATGGTCAGGATCTACTCCAGGCTTCGGGCCTCTGGGGATTTTTTATCCAAAACAATTTTTGCCCAAGATTTTCCGGAGTGTCGAACACTGAACCATGCTTAATTTGAAGACACGTGTACTTGTTGTTATCACATAAAATTAAAATGGGTCAAGGGTCAAAAATATTTTCAGTGGATGATTTTGAGTCATAGTTTTTCATTAAATTTTAGGTTTTTATACCCCTTTGCTATAGTCATTTTACAATTTTTATGTAAATAAACTAAGGTTAGTTTTGGATTCGGTATAAAGAGTCATTGGGTCATGCCTTACTATCATAACAAATTGGATAAAGTCTTCATGAGTCACATATTTCCATTCCTCCATCATCACCCTGACATGTCACTTCCTCCATGTTGTACATTGACACCTCCTTTTGTCACCTTTACCCGTTAATATGTCAAATCAAATCTGATTTGTCCATTCCCAACTCACTAGGAGAGTTCACAACACATTCAAAGGTACATCATGTGTTCATTGCCATCATTTCATTTATGGGTTGTGTAAAATGAAGATCTCCTTGTTTTCAGAGCTGATTTTTTAAACCAATATCCAAGGATTATGTCATAAATGCTTTTAATTGTTTTCTCCAAGTGTATAAATCATTTTTCAGCTCGACGCTATGAACTGGTGCTACAAATAGGCACTAGGAACTCAACATTGTGAAATGGCTGAAGAAGATGATTTGGAGTTTGGACATCTTGTAAGATCCCCTATGCAAATTCAAAGATACCAGATTTCAACTCAAGGCCACCAGGTACTCCATGAGAATTTTCACCTTATTTGAAGGTAAGGAAAGGGCTTGTTAGTTGTTTTTCCTTTTGGGTGTTGTGAACTAGTGATAGGCGTTGCAAACTGTCTTTGTTACTTGTTGACAATTTCCCAAACCCATTTTGATGTGCTCTGAAACTTGCTCATTGAACCTTAAGTATCCTTGGGTTTAGGCCACCTTTCCCACCAATCCATTTCTCCTGCTTTACTTATCTTTCCCAAGTGTTGCAAAACCCCTGCCCTGGCGCTGTGAACTTTATGCAACAAACCCAGCGTCGCGAACCCTCTGTTCCAACACCTTCTACAAAAGCATGTCTTCAATAAGTTCACCAACTTAATTACACTCCTATCTAGTTTGCAATGTAAAATTGTTCACCTGTGAAGTCAACCTGAGTTTTGAAAAAGAATAGTGATGTGGTGAACAAGGCTTGTCTTGCAACGATCTTTTTCGATATCCCTTCATGATATTTTTAGTAGTCTTCCCTTCATCTTCTTGACTGAAAGATACCTTGTCTTATTATTGGAGGTAAAATGAGATGAGAAATACAAAAGTTTTATACAAAACTAGCCTATTGGGAATGTTTATCCATTAAAACCCTAATCCTTTATTTTCCATGTTTTACCTCTAGCATCATTAAATCTTGTGGTAAGGTTTCTCTACAAACAACATTAATGGATACTTCGCAGCAAAGGAAGGCTCACAAAGGAGGGGGAATTGTGAGAATAGATCCCTATGACATGCAACTTTTTTATTTTGAACCCTTGATCAGGGAAGTTTTCCAAAGAGTAGGTTGCATTAATTTTTGTCAGAAAATGCAGAGAGGGCACCCAGAGGTGGCTAGGGAGTTTGCCCTTAATTTTGATGGGACCAAAACTAAGGTTGGGACATTGGATTTTGAGGTATCCAAATTATCCATCTCAGCATCAACTAAGATACTTAACATTGGTGAGAGATGGTTCAAGGCCATGACCCTGAATGTTTCTTTCTCCAAGGAATTCCTCAAACCAGAATACCAAGGGGACAATTTGTCAAAGGGAGTGCCCAGGAACCATATGTTGGAGGGTTTTGATAAGATGTTGATGGTGATTCAAAGATATTTCACTTGTGAAGGGATATTTAACTTGATATATCAATACCATATAAGGCTTTTGCTACACTTCACAGGAAAGGATGCCATGAATCTACCTTTCTACATGTTTAGAAGTATTGGCAAAATGTATGGTAGGGTTCAAACTAAATCAAACGTAGTTGATACCAGTGTCTTCCATTTAGGCCTTATAAAGATGTTGGTGATGGAGGAATTGAGAAAGAAAAACATGGATTGGGAATCATTCATTACCTCTTCACACTTCCATCTAAATGTTTCTCCCACTCCACAGTCTAAAATGCAAATCCCTCTTCATATTGACAAGACTCTAAATTCAGAAGTGAAAAAAAAAAAGAGCACTAAGACTACTAGATATGATAAAGCCACAAAGGATCCTGAAGGAGGATGACCTTCACAATATTCACAGAGAGAAGCTTCACCTATGCTAGATCCTAGTCTAGTATAGGTTCATTCAACTAAAGCTACATGTTTGAGAGGAAGGAAGTTGGTGTTTCCTTCACCCAGTGCAGATGACAAGGTCAAAGCTAGGAGGCCTCTTACCAGAGAATAAACCAAGCAAGATATCCCTATGAAGGATGACGTAGTAGGAGTTTCAGCTCAGAGAAAATGAAAATTCATAGAGGTTGAAAAAAATGTTGAAATCATCGACATCACTACTCCTCAAGAAAAGAGCAATCCTACTTTTAAGAGGCTCAAAAGACAACTTAAAGAGGCAAGGGATGAAGTTGATGAGATGAAGAAGGGGGAGTTGTTTGAAAATAAGAATCTCAAGGGAATGATGGACTTATATCATGAAATTGTTAACAAGGACAGATTTATAGCTAAAAGGTTTTGACCCCTCCATAGGCAGCCCAAAAACTTATAAAGACAAAACAAAGCTTACCGGACACAGATCAGAAAGATAAAGATGGAGTTGCAACCTTTCAAAGAGGAGATGTCCAAGAAGAATATGGATATGTTAGCCAAAGTTGCAACCAAGAGGAGCTCCAGATTCAGAAAATTAAGAAGCTGAAATTCCTTAAACAATATTAGTTTTGACAATTTCATGTTTATGCATCTTTGAAATTTTTGAGGATGGTAATGCCTTATAAATCATTTTTAAGTTTGAGATGATATATTCAAGTCATATGCCATATTATAAGTTGATTACAACAACAGAATCACCGGAGATAGTTTTTGGGACATTTTTTGGGTTTTAATAAATGAAATGAGCTGATACAGGAAAGTTCGCAGCGCTTCGCACTGCGAACTGGTTGATATAGGCTGGCATTGTAAACTATGTTGTGAACTCTTGTTTTGGAGATTTTGAAGGAATAAACAGTTTCCAAATGGTCATGTGAATGCATGAAACTTGTTTGAGGGTCATTTGTAAGCTAGGAGACCACCTGCCAAAGGAATATGCTCTCAAAGGGACACTTCATCAACAATAAAGAAAATGTTAAGGACGTTGCCAACATTAGCCTAGTTTTTATCATTTTGATTATTTTTTGTTATCCACATGTTTCCATGCCTATTTGAGGGCACAGGGATACTAGGATAAGGTGGTTATTCGGATGGTAAAGTTGTCATTGACAATCTAGACTATAAGATAAGCATAGAAAGACTGAAAAAGGTTCGAATGGTTTGAGATGAAACTCATATTTTGATGTTGTGAATGTAACAGAGATATCTATGATTTTATGTACCAGACCTGAGAATTTTTGGCTAATAGAAATCAATATTTTTCCCTTATCATCTTGTTTCTATATTACTCTGATTTGTAGTCTGTTGAAGGTGTCAATTGATCTATTGTATATGTATTGCAATGAAGGATTTGTTGTGATGTTGTTTATGATTTTATCAGAGTTTCCCTTTTGATTAAAGAAGTTCTTGTTTCATAAGGTTTTCTTCATATATCCATGTGTATTACCTGATGTAAATGGTAGATATATTTCACCTTTCTTACTGAAGTCTTCTCCTATTCATCTTATTCTTTAAACCCTGATCTAAGTTACTCAAAACCTCATTTGCTGGTGCATTTTATCTGGAACTTACTATGATTGACATTGTTTTACTAAGTTTTTATCCATTCACCACCTTATCATAAAAACTTATCTTTAAACCTACTAATGGGTGTTGAGCTTACACTTTAGCAGTCAAAGTGTGACTTTTAGTGCTAACACTTGTGATCAACGACCAAGATGCACTTCAAGCTTCGAGAGTTTTTCACGCCCTTGCAACAATACTTCAAATTCTCTGGAGTGGCGAAATCTGAAGGACTTCGTAGGTTAATGGTTATGCTCCTTTCTCATATCTGACGATTGTGAAAGGTATGAATCCTCCTCAGGCACTTCTTGTTTGCTCACCCTCCAAACAAAAGGGATTATTCTTTTCAAGAATTAAATCTTGCTATCCTTCCTAAGCTTTACTGACTTTAAAGGACTTAGACTTTGACACACGCCTTGCGCTGCTTCTCCTGATCTTGAGACTTAGAAAAATATCATGCACACTCCTTGCGCTCACTCTCATTTGAACCTTTTTCAACACTTCTCTAAGTGTTGGCCATGTGCACACCTTGCATGGGTCTATTCTTTGATATTTTATACTCAAACGAGTATATGTGCACTCATTGCACTCACTCTATGAAATTCACACTATCTCTCCTGAGCTATTGAGTCTGAGAACGACGTTGCCTTCGCACTCCTTGCATGGGAACTATGCACTCCTTGCACCAATATTTTAGAAGAGAAACAATTGAAACTTAAAAAACTTCAAAGGTCCATTTATTCAACCATGAAATACACACACATGCATATAAACACAGAAAATAGATAACATCACATTACCCAAATAAATTAGAGATAAGAAAACTCAAACATGTGAAGAAAATCTCCTTTATTATATTCCTTCAACAAAACATTTACAAGAGTTCTAACAACTCTCGGCAAAATAACTACAACTCTCTACAACTCTCTTCAAAAACAATCACAATAACCTCAACAACCTCTTTTGGGCATAGATTACATGTATTTATACATGAGGGGTCTTTTCAAGCCTTCCCTCCAGACTATTCTAGTGCTATCATATCACAATTAAAGCATCCTACCACTAAGGTTTATTGCAATAAATGAATAATTGCAATGCAGATATGCGTTGATGCTCAAAATATGTACAATCCTTCAAGTAATTAAATTACAATCTCCTAGATTATTTACAATGGCTCTTGTCTCAAAATCTTACGGGTCTTTAATTACAATACTTTCAAAACATTAAAGTGACACACTCTCCTTGGAATCCAAAACCACTTTGAATGTGCATGTTGGATGTTGAGTTGTCCTTCACTCAGCCTCATTGAATGTTGATGGTGATGTTCCTGCATCAAGGATGTGCAACACTAGCAGAAAAGGCTTGTCTGAATGTTCCACGTTAGCAAGCAAGTTCATATACGTGGAAGGACCCTTCTTGAAAAAATGTGTGATTGAAGTACTTCACTTTGGGCATGCTAAGTATCATAGGATTCAAGATTGAAGAACAATTTGAATTGACAATTGTGCCCAATATGTTGTCCCTTTCACTTGGTTATCCTTAGAAGTCATGCATTCACCAAGAAACTCTTTGTAGAAAGCTATTGCTCCAATTTTTTGACAACCATGATACCCATACAAATCTCCAACATATCCATTAACAATTTTGTGTGTATGTGTGGCCAAGTTTTGTATTATGAAGCCCTCTTTACTATGAATTGATCTGCACCACCTTTTAACAATAATGTGCTATTATACAAACACACCAATCCATGAAGTTGTTCGTTAACTTCTTTGTGATAAATGATCATGAGCTTGAAAACTTCTCTTTGAAATACGGGCATGTATACCTCTTCACATAGATGTTTTAACACTAATATGCAGAAGAAATAACTAAGGAGGGCGATCACATAAAAATACTACTCAGAGCTAGAGTTTGTATTCTCTTAAAATGAGTCAAGATTTAAAGTCTCCTTGAAACCTGTGTTGTACGGAGTTTGATGGTGGAAATTCATAGCATGAAAATTCTCTTATTATGATTGGAATTCAAGTGTCTATATAACTCCTGCAATGTATGAAATCGACCAAAAGAAACCAATCTAGACACAAGGAGAACTCGAAACCGACCAAAAATTTCAACATTTGACATGGATTTTCTCTCGATGGCCAACACGATCACATATTTTCAGTATTCGGAAATATGAATGAAGACGTCGATGAGCTGAGATTGTTTGTAAAACTCGTTCACATATAAATCCTGCAAACACTGTTACTAACAACAAAAAGACACTGATGGGACATGTGCATCCAAACCAATCAATATCCCAATTTCGATTATCACTTCATTTGAATCATGGTTGAGATGAATTGCAACTTCTTTGAGTGCATAGCAAGATCAGAGTAAAGAAAAGGGATTTATTCTTTCTCTTCGATGGCCAAAGACTGTGCAGTTTCGTATCTAGGCATGCACTCTCTTCAATATTACTCCATTATTCCAGTTGCACGTTTAATTACAATGGCCAATGCCACCATCAATAGCAATACCTCCATTTCCCATAAGGGGCTAAATAAGATAGCTTGCAACAAGATTTAGAAAGATCTAGTTTAGTGGCAAGTTAACCTCCCCCTATTGGATTCAAGCACAAATAAAATCGATGTCCATAGCCCCGAGAAAGGGTTTTGTTAATGATTCATGTTGGAGCTAGGGTTAATGCATGGTTTGAGTGGAAGGGTTGTGATGGATCGTATGCATACAATTGGTCGCACACAGGCAACACAAGTGTGAGTCTTGTGGGAGGAATCAATAGAGGACATGAGGAAACTAATCGACCAATCAAACCCTAAAATTTTGAATACTACTGGAAGATGAGGGAGAGTTGATGGAATTAGGGTTTCACAAATTAGGGTCATGTCTAGTGGTTGGAGTCGTTGGAATTAGGGTTACAATTATTTTTGACTTCGATAAAAAAAAAATGGAGGGTGCTAACATCAATGTAATGCATGATGTGTGAAAACAATGCAGGAGAAGTAACGCATGGGTGAAAAAACCAAGAGGCTTAAGTGATGCCTTAACACTTGTGTAGAGATGTGGGATCAAATCTGAGTAAACTGGTAGACTAGCATTGGCAGAGGGACGTTTCTACTTGCAGAGACAGATAGACAGACTTCCAAACTGGCGAGTAGACAAAGAAACACTTATGTAGGCATGAATGAAATGCTCAGGAATAAACGAGACAAAAAATCAACTATGGAAAAATCCCATAGGATAATTAGGTGGCCTAAGAACCAAGGCTGCTCTTATACCATTGTTGGACACACAAATTTCAATAAGCGTGGATCACATTTCTCATTGATATGATACATCTATAAATACATTATCTTGACCTTTGGATTTTTTTTCCAAGAGGTCTCTTGGACTCCCAATGATTGTTCATATTCACTTGTCTTTTCATATTCAATATCAAGTGAATAATACAATAATATCATAACCCTTAAGGATTATGTTTCCAACATAGGGAGAAGGAACACTTATGGGGGAAGATGGCATTACATTAACATCCCCCCTTAATGAAAACTTCCATAATTTGCCATAAGATTCGAATAAGAACACACTTCACCTTATGGATTTGATGAAGATAACATTCGCTTCTCACTAGATCATGAAATTGTGCCTGAACCAAGTTGTACGGTGAAATCTTGCAGAACACCACAACAATGTACAAAAACCTCAAATGGACAATACAATAGAACATGTGGCTAGAAAATTGTCATCACAACCATAACTCTGTTCAAAATATCTTGTCATTGATGTCAAAAGGATACTATATGTTGTATGTCTCCATGTGTCGATGAGCCTCTATGTGTGAATATTATCGATAAGTATTTGTACGCAAACATGAGTGTGCAAGAAATCAAGGAATAAGAATGGATAAATATGGAAGTGAGAAATGCAAAATTCGATGAGCCTCTGTGTGCGAAGATTGGTCTCTATATGAGAAATCGGAGAATAGAGATCTGACAAAGAAGAATAAATGAAGATGGCAGTAAGGATTGCGAAAAGAGAACGGTCACCATTCAATGCTTGTTATGTACCAAGCTGAGGAGGTGAAGAGATCTATTACAGAGAAATCTACATAAGATATGAAAAAAAATGACGAAGTTGATATATCCCACATTCGTTGAGACAATATAGTTCAAAATATTTATAATGAAAAGGCATTATCACTTAGTTCAAATGAAATTAAGCGGAAGAGCTATGGAACCTTACATAAAAGATTAACTTTTGAAGCAATTAGATCCTAACCATTCATATCTAGAAATCAACGACCAAGATCAAAGATTGAGGTTCAACATTGGTGGGTCAGTGAAGCCACGTTAGTGCCACATTAGAAGGAGTCCACACTAGTGATATAACAAGTAACTCTACAGACATCACATATGGTGCCATGTGTCAGGATATGGGTCGATGCCATATCATCCAGTACAAAAGAAGACATCCACATGGTAGCCAACTCATTTTCCATATCAACACAAGAGATATCTCAAAAAAAGGCTAAGTATCAAGAAGTCACAGAGCAGTGGAGAATTGGAAGTATGTGCAAAGAAATGCAATAATCTCGTGGCCTCGCGGACCAATGGTGAAATCTTGAAAAATGGATAAGTACCAATATCTTGCAGAGATAATGAAATGACAGAATATCAAGAATATATAAGGAGAATAGTTTAGGCTTGTGATGGGAACTCAAAAAATGACTAAGTCCCAATACATCGTAGAGCAGTGGAGAATCGAAAGTATGTGCAAAGAAATGGGATAATCCCATGACCCCGCGGACCAACGGTAATATCTTGAAAAATGGTTAAGTATCAAAGATATGCCATATAGTCGATGTCTCAAGAAAATGATCAAGTATAGGATAGCGGATGAACGAACAAGAGAGAACCTTTCGAAGTGGTGCAACAAACTCCACTTATGTGGTTGAAATTAAAAGACTAAGTACCAAGAATTGGATGGATAGAGAAGTCTCAAAAAATGAATAAGTGTTGATATGTCATGGAGCAACAAAATAGGAGGTATGTAAATAGTTAGAGAAAGTTCCATGAACCCTCCATTCCATGAAGAATAGGAAAATTGATGAAGTGTCGAGACTTCGCAGAGATAGTGAGCACAACGGAATACTGGGAAGATGAGAAGAATAAGAGAAAATCTCGTGGTCCCACGGTAAGATATTGAAGAAGAATCAACTAAGTATGAAGAAATGACGAAGTACCAAAGAGGAGAAATCAGATGGCCCAGAAGGAGAGATCCGACGACCCAGGAGTTAGCCACGTGTCATATATTCGACGTCCCATAAAATTTCCATGCGTCACAGATCAGACAGTCCAAAAGACCCATAGTGAAATGTTTGCAAATGTGTCTATGTGTGGGTGAAAAATGAGTGTGGCGGAACTTAAGGGTGCAATTTGTAGGTCACAAAGGTGTGAATAAATGTGGTATAGATCCACGAACCCTCGGTAAGACTTAGACAATTTGTCTAAGTATTGGCAAATGAGATCAATAGTCAAGATTAATCTAAGGTCTATATTAGATGGTTGTTGTGCATTATGTTTACATTGCATGTTTTGATGAGTAGTGAAAGACTCAACAACCACGATTGATTCAAGAAGAAGATCTAACAGTTGTGCATTAAGAAGATCAGTTATCAAGATCAAATCAAGGACAGATTGGACAATTATTGAGTGCCTGAGGGGTGTTGTGTGACAATGAAGAAAGTCAACGAACGAGATTGAATCTTGGAATAGATACAACGATAGTTATACATCAAGATTTTTCTTCAAAAAACCAAGCACGGAAAATAAAGAGTTTTTGGACAGGCTGGTGCAGACTTTTTTTTGGAGATCTAGATCCGACCCTGTATTCTTTGGATATGTGGACAAATATTTGGGTGTATATTTTTATATAAATATCTAATATCTTGTGAATTTCAAGTGTGTGGGTTTTGTTGATGGGTCTTAAATCCCTTGACTCAACAGCAAGAACCAAACCCACCACCGAGGCCCAATTAGACTCTGCAGCGTTTAATATGGAATGGTTCTCCAAATCTTGTGATCCGACCGATTTATCGATGGGCTTTATGTTTTCTTGTGAAGGATCTTCCTTCAGTTAAGACGGTTCTTTTTCTATACTTCTCTTGGGTGGGGCTGGTATGAGATATGCAAGCCAATATAAACCAACTTGACAAATAACAGGACAATTTTTAACTATTGGGAAGAGGTCGAGCTTGGGATAACCCGTTGCTCAAACGTGTAGACAATGATTCTATGCCAAAGGGCCTAGTACTAATACATTAACCAAATGAGCATCCAATTATTGTCTGAGAAAACTAATTAACAGAAAGAAAACACATATGTAATAAAGATCACGGTAAGTAAAATAATTCATCTACCATAACATTCATCACATAACAACACAAGAGTTTTATCTTCATCACTAAAGCAAAGAACATCAAAACATTGCACCAGATAACTTGACAACAGAATTAATTGCTCTTACTCATTTAATACATCATCCATGGAACATTATAGGAAGTAATTATTCTCCAACTCCAATCACATACATCTGATGAAAATAACTTGTCTTTGGTCCAAAAGGACTTCTTAGTTTATAGCAGTCTCAAAATAGTTATCAACAACCAAAAAGAAAGAGTTCTTACAACAACCATCGACCCTTTGACTAATTGGTCGATGTCCTTATTTATCATATAAAATTCAACCGAAATTAACGGCTAAGTATAGTTTGAACCAAACAAAAATCGCCACATGGCGTTATCATCTAACAGTTTCTTCAACAGTCCACCCAAGATGTTTCTTAAAAAGGGTGACTCCTTTCATATTCAGACCAGTTGATAAATAGCTCTTCACAAGTGTTGACCCACGAAAATCTATGATGTTCCATTGGAGCCGCATATATCCCCCTAATGTTTGTTGTGCTTTCTCATACCATTGCTCCATCTCCTTTGTTAAGAACCAAATATCAATATAGCGTAGAAAATCCTCAAAAAAAGTACTCAACGCCTTGAAAAAGAGATAATTTCAGATAATAAGCCTCTTCAAGGGGGCAACCTCCTTTTACCC
>CBVK0100131453.1:0-11035 GCA_900067695.1 Picea abies | reverse complement strand
GGTAACTGTGGCAACCACTGCTGTAGTAGTGGCCGACGCCACCTCTGGCGGCGGCGGTTGCGGTCGGGGGTGTGGCGGAGGATGCGGAGGTGGGTGTGGTTGCTAGGGCTTGGGCTGTGATCGAGCTGTAGCGATAGAATGGTATGTTGTTACCGTGTTGTTTTATGGCTCTATCTCAGCACTGGGAGAATGAAATCAGTTATCCTAGCATAAGAAAAATTAATAAAAATAATTGAATACATCGGAGTTTAACGAAGGACGAGAAAAATAAAATAAAATAATGTTATATGTAAATTCAAGTAACGGGCGAGATTCAAGATAAGAGACATATGATGTATTAAAATGCTCATTGTCATTTTATTAACAATTACATGATTACCAAAAAAAACTTAAAACTTTAAAGCTTATGCTAAATTTTATAATCCTTCTAAAATATTTTGAAAAATAAAAATTATAAGATATTTATTAATAAGAAAGTTCACTTGTCAATATTGGCAAGAACCCTTAAATTAATCCCACTTACTTAGTATAAACATATAAAAATTATAAGATATTTATTAATAAGAAAGCTCACTTGTCAATATTGGCAAGAACACTTAAATTAATCCCACTTACTTAATATAAGCATTGAAAGATGGAATGGTAGATTTTAATGGTGAGATTAAATATTTAAAATGTCACTAGGTTTTTTTTTGTTGAGAGAAGTGAATCTATTTATTCAAGATTAAGGTGTTGAGCTTTAATAGTGGCATTTTTTTATGTAGAGTTTAATAAGTTTTGTAAGGGGAATGGAATTGAAACAAATAATACAAATACACATATCCCAAAAATAGTATGGATTTGTAAAATAGATGAATAGAATGTTGATGGAGAGAGATAGGGCTATGCTTAGTGGGAAGAAGTTTTGGGTAGAAGCAATAACTACCTCATGTTATTTGATTAATAGTTGTCTCACTTGAAGCCCTCACTTTTGTATGTTGAATGGTTTTTCTTGTGAGGCATATGCTAATGTGCCTAACAAGAAGTTGTTGAAGTTAGATAACAAAGCTATGAAATGTATCTTTATTAGCTATGGAATTGTTGTGAAAGGGTACAAGATTTCAGATCCCATAGATATAAATTTTGTGTATAGAAGGAATGTTATTTTCAGAAAAGTTAAGCCTTCTCACATAGTTGTTCAACTAGAAGAGGATGAGAAGAAGCCAATGGTTAAGTTACCACCCAAGACCAAGAAAGATGAATGAGAAAATGAGTAGGAAGTTGATGATGGACCTAACGAGAAGAAGGGTTTAGAGAGTTCATCCCACATTACCTCTTGTGGATTAAATCCGTTTGGAGGTTTGGATGAGCAAGAAGCCCTCACTTTCGTATGTTAAATGTTTTTGGTTGTGAGGGATATGTTGGTGTGCCTAACAAGAAGTTGTTGAAGTTAGATAACAATATTATGAAAGGTGTCTTCATATGCTATGGAATTCTTGTGAAAGGGTACACGATTTTGGATCCTATGGATATAAATTTTGTGTACATAGAAGCAATGTTATTTTAAAACAAGTTAAGCCTGCTCACATAATGGTTCGACTAGAAGAGGATGAGAAGAAGCCAATGGTTTAGTTACCACCCAAGACCAAGAAAGATGAATGACAAAATGAGTAGGAAGGTAATGATGGACCTAATGAGAAGAAGGGTTTAGAGAGTTCATAGGAGGAAGAAAATGCACGTCAAAATTTAAGGAGGTCCTCTTGGAAAAGAAGGAAACCAGATAGGTATAATTGTAGTCTATATAATTTTAGATGTATTTTTTCTTTGTTTGATCACACTGATGAGCCTAGAACAAGGAGAGAGGAAATTCATATCAAAGATAATGAGCCTTGGATATTGACCATGGATAATGAAATTTCTATAGTTAGAAAGAATGATAGTTGGGACATTGTATTATAGCTCTATTTTCCGCCCAAAGACTTTTTAAGGACCTACTAGTGTTTTCATTCTAAGCCATATATTTTTTTCCTTGTATTTGGATTTTTTATGGGAGGTCACTCCTTGCAACCTTAACAAGTTGTGAATTGTTTCTTGTTGCACCATTTGTAGCACAAGACTGCCACTAGATCCTTCTATATTTGATGAGTTTTGACGATATGAATGCTAGCTAAGATATATATCTTGCATTATGAGCTTGGGAACTCATACTGGACTTAGAGTTCACTAAGTTCTAGAATTCTAGATACATACCCTAGTCTCCTCCATATATTTATATAAGGAAGGTATTCAAATGGAGGAAGGGAAGAGGATTTCATAGTAAATTCATGCTACCCATTTCAGACCGACTCTTCTCTAGATCCACATCCTCGGGGGATCAATCTAGTACTAAAGAACTAATTAATTCCCAAGATTCATATGGGTAATTTTGATGGAAAAGAGCCTATAAAATGGATATTCTAGAGCGGACAATTATTTAATTTGCACTAAGTGTCAATCTTACAAAAGGTAACTATTTCAACCTTTTATTTAGAAAATGATCATTTTTTCTAGTATAAACGTATAATTTGTGAAAGAAGAAAGATTTATATTGTCTCTTGGTCCATTTTTATGGATGAATTGATAACACACTATGGGGCTATTAAGAAACATACATTCTTTAGTGCACTGATAAATCTTCGACAAAGAGGTACAATTATAAACCACATTCAACAATTCAAAAAAACAAGTCTCAAGGTAAAGAACACCTCAAAGGATAATTTGTTGGATCTCTTTATGGGAACCTTAAAGGGGAGCATTCAACATGAGGTGCATATATTGAGACCTAAATCCCTAGAGTATGCTTTTAGTCCAACAAGGAAAGTTGAAAGTAAAAATATGGCTACTAGAGTGGTCATGAACAACTATAGAGTGAACCATGTCTCCTCTCCTAACCTCACTCAACTGACAAGGTTAATATCTTAGTGAATGTATAAAAGAAAAGAAAGATGACTATGTTTAAATTGTGATAGAAAGTACAGTAAGGGGCATAAATGCAAACAAAAGAAATTATTCTACATAGAAAGTACTAATGTATTTGTGAAAGAAAAAAATATTCTATTGTATCTTGGTCCATTTTTATGGATGAATTGATAACACATTATGGGGATATGAAGAAAAATACATTCTTAAGGGAACTGATAAATCTTCAACAAAGAGGTAAAATTATAAACCAAATTCAGCAATTCCAAAAACAATGTCTAAAGGTAAATAACATCTCAGAGGATAATTTGTTGCAGCTCTTTATGGGAACATTAAAGGAGAACATCCAACATGAGGTGTGTCTCTTGGAACCAAAATCTCTAGAGCATGCCTTTACTCTCACAAGAAAAGTTGAAAATAAAAATACAACTACGGAAGAGTGATTACTAATGACTATAGAGTGAACCATTTCTCCTATCCTAACCTCACTCAATCGACAAGGTTGAAACATTATCAAATGGATGAAAGAAGAGAAAATGGATTATGTTTCAATTGTGACAGAAAGTATAGTAAGGGGCATACATGTAGAGAGAAGAAAGCATTCTAAATAGACAATGAAAAGGAAGACGATCAAGAATTGGAACCATCATAAGACTAGAGCTATATAGGAAGGGTCATGCAAGGGAAATACTGTGGAACAAATTGATAATTTTGTTGATGTGAATGTGACGATAATTCCACTAAATTCCTTGCTTGGATAGTTTCCTATTTTGGAAACAATGAATTGGTGGGAAATAAGACTATGGAATAGGAGTCACCTACTTTTGAAGACGCCTCTATTACCCTACAACATGGAAACTAATATAAATAGACCAAGTGACTTCAAATCTCTATAGCTAAGATTAAGGAAAGACATTTTTGAAAGACCAAACTGTTGTATTTGATGTTAAGGATTTGAATGCCTTTGGTGTAATAAGGATGCATGAAGCCACACGTAATATGTTAAAACATCATTTTGGATAATAGGAAGAAGAAATTGAGGGGAAGAAGAAATTGAGGGGTTTTTAAAAAAGGAGAACCATTGAATTGGAAAGTATGTTGAATCTCAAACTCCCATTTGCATGACCTCTTTTCATTGAGGCACGTAAAGGAACTCAAGAAGATTCTCTAGAACAGTCCAACAAGGAAAGGGAAGATCAATAATTATTGTCTAGAGTGAGGAATGTTACAAGTAATTTTGAGGACGTGATGTGCGAAGATCAATAATTATTGTCTAGAGTGAGGAATGTTACAAGTAATGTTGAGGACGTGATGTGCTTGTTATTTATTAACATGAAACAACTAGTAAAGATCCTACTTTGGTTGGCAAGGTTATTTCCCTTAATGAATCCTTAAATATCAAATTGCAATATGACATAAGTTTTAATCGTAATTTTTTTATAGAAACTTTTGCTTATAGGAAGATGAAAACCATGAACGATTACAACAATTTGAAAGACAATCTTCCTTCTAATAGAGAATTAACATAAATAAGAATAGGGTGGGATGGAAAGATTGACACTTCTGAAGAAATAATCAAATCATATTATGAAATTGAACATATGATATATCGAGGTTTAAAAAAAAAAAATGAGATTATGAAGGATTTGGAATGACCATCCAAGATAAAAAAAAAAAACAAAACATCTATGATAAAAAAAAAAAAAAACGATGATAAAAAAAAAAAAAAACATGTATGAAGGACTAGTTTGAAGCCAAATTCATGTTGAGTCGAAATTAAAAAATGACTAATAGATTGAATGATTGATGATTGATAATGTAAAGCAAAACTAAAAATTAAAAGATCAAACTCATATCCTTGAGAAATTAAGGATGAAATATTTGCATTAAAAGTTAAGAATCAATTGAATTAAAACCATCGCAACAATAGTTGTTGTTGTCTTAACACTAGATTTGATTTATTTAATTAAAGCCTATTATGGTCCAATTATAAAACCAAGTTCCTTGGCCATCTCCTTCAAGATGTTGTGGAAGGCAATGGTTCCCACAATGCCACAACCCATATTCCATTCAACGCTAAATCCACATGACTTCCACAATGCCACAACCCATATTCCATTCAACGCTAAATCCACATGACTTACTTGGATTTGTTTTTTCTTTTGGTCACCTGCCAAACACCCAAAAATTACACTAGTTCCTCTAAGGGAGGTTTCACCTCACTTTTTCCCACAAACCAATTGCTTGCAACCATATGTTAGGTGAACTTCACCAAGAAACGAATAATTCAAAGTCTTATATCTAGACTTGGAGCAATCTTCCAATGGATACCTTACAACAACTCAACTTGGTATGTTTGTTTCCTTGGTGACAATCTCTATTCAACTCCATTTGACCCAAATACAACTTGTAACAAATCTTCCACTGTTTTTTCATGCATCTTCACACTACTAAATTGCAACATAATTCATGGTGGGACATCCATCCATTGCCTGGACATGTTAATTGTTCCTACAATGATGCTTTAATTCTCTCTTCATCCTCACTCACCTAGCCTCAAAGTCTTCTCACATATGGAATGTCTCTTGGATATTAATCTTGTCATTATTGTAGGGGAGTATGTCCTCTCAACAGTCCATCAAGTGATACCTAATGCAATGATAAGCCTTCCTAACCACCATATTCACAAAATAGTGTTTTAGAATCTCCAATACCACCTATCATGGCCCCAAAGTTCGTGCCCATTTTTTTTTTTTGATATCCTTAGGATGTGCAACACTGACAACTGATAGACTAGACTTGGTCACCCTAGACTATTCACAGCTACGCTATGCTTCCTCAAATAGGACCCAAAACAGAATACCTAATTAGTGTTACTAGTTATACAACCAAGACTAACAAGTGAGAGAACATCCAACCATCATCATCAAAGCATCCCAGATAATGCAAGTCTATTTCTTAACCATTAAATTACAACATATAGAATCGTTCCACTAAAAGTAAAGTAAAACAAAAGATATGGGCAGTGCCCTAACAAGGCACCCAAACTTTCATTAGAAGAATGATATTATTAAGGTGACTCACTCTTACAAAATTTAACTTTTCCATACACTACAATCCTATAGAAGTACAAATAACCATAAGGCTTCTCCAAGCCTTGCACCACCCTTAAATGCACATCTTACTCTTGAGGCACCTATGGGACAACCTCCTGTAGGTCATGTTTCTTCTACTACTTAGATTGCCAACTTGTTCAGGTCACACACCCTATTCCAACCTTAAACTTGCAACCCTTATTGTAAAACACTTTTTTAATCCTCTTGAAAATGATGTCTTTGCAACCTTTTGAATCCACTTTATATATGTGGATAGGAGATCGATTCTTTTCCTTAAACCAAAGGTGTCACTCGACCTTCCACCTTCCAAGTGGGTGTGTGATCCTTCATCTTCCCAAGATTACTCGATAGTTGAAACCATCCTCCTTAAGAAGGATGTGGCATGTTAGACCATGCAAGGTGATGGGGCTTGTATTAACGTGGAGCCTGAGATCAAAATCTCTGATTGGGTGCATATGACGCTAGGTGCAAGTCCTATGTGACTTTGACGACATCGACACACTCCTCATACTTACCTCAAGGGAGTCTATATCATGTATTTCTAAAAAACAATGACGTGGAGCTAATATCAATGTCTTGGTTTCTTCACCTCCTGACATCACACACCCTCATGGAATGCTCCCAAGATGACATCCAACTCACTAAGACCTCAAATGATCTCTAGGATGTCCACCCAATGCGGTCTTCTCAACTACTAGGACCACTCTTTCATGGAACATGCACTCACAACCATGCATCCTGAAAAAAAAAATGTCTCGGTCAAGTATATAAGTTATCTACCATTGTCCCTACTTTTCATACTTTACAATGTGTTAGAACAATCTCAACCATCTCCAATCCTTCTGTAGAATTGGAACATTATTGTTGTAAATTATCTCACAATTTAAGTACTTCGATGAGGCACTATATCACAAGTGCAACCATGCTTCTTATTGATAGGTGACTCTCTGATCACTTCAAAGAGGCACTATATCACTCTCAACAACAATTCAACAAAGGAAACCATGCTTCTTATCGATAGGTCACTCTCCCACACTCATCTCTTCACTTGCAAACTATGGGATGCTAAGACTTGAAACTATTAAATGCTCCTACCACAACACTCTTCATTATGGTGCTCCTCTTTATGCAACCAATGTCTAACCTACAACCTCCACATCATATACTTTCATTGCTCAACCTAAGATGACCTACCATGTGATTGGGAGGGAGGTGCCTTTTATTGATTGAAAAAAGGCTTTACTACTACCCTCTTGACCTTGCTCCATTAGGTTGAATCACAACAAGTCCTTCCACATGGCTCGATGACATGCTCATGAGTGCTAGGATCACACATGTAGTCTATCTGCTAGATCCCCACACCATGACAAACATTGTCCCACCTATTTATGGGTGGAGCCCCTTAGTTTTGATCAATGTTGATCCTCCAATGACTAGATGGGGAAAGGTGCAAGACAACAACTACCAACCTCCTCCAACAACTGATTTGGTTATAATGAAATGATTTATATCAAGCATAGACCTTATGTTTTTATGTTTCTTATGAATTTGACTAGGACTTGATATTCAAGGGTGTTTTGGCTTAAGCGAACCTCGATTTTTGAGATTTTAGCTTCACTAGTGGACACTGCAATGATGACCTTCCCTTTTTTTGCATTATAGTATGTACATACCTTTGAAAACTAATTGAGTTTAAAGAAATGTCTATTTCAAAAACAAATTATTTCATCTAAACCTCGTAACCTTGGGATTGCTATATTGTGTCAATTTTACAACTTTGGGTTCGAAACTTATACCTCTTAGCAAATTTTCCTTACAATTTACTTGTAATATTATAACTTGAATTATAATCTCCATGAATTTCACAAATTGATCATGTAATTCTCAACCCACTCTATAATTCATACTTAATACATTACCCAATATTGTAAACCTTTATGACCTTGTAACATCAAACTTGTCCATTTTGCTAAGATCAAAGCTATACTAAATGGCTTAAAAGGACCAAAAAGGTTTGACCCTTAATTAAAAAACCTTCCAAATTACTCCATTAGTTGGCTTTTACACCATTTAAAATAAAATTAAACCTCCCAATTTATTAATTTATTCCATTGCTTGGCTTTTACACCATTTAAAATAAAAATAAACTTGAAAATACATAGACACAATCATGATGAACATAAAAAATTTATTTATAAATTGACATATTTATAATATTATATCACTTCTTAAATTTAGTATCTTATATATGATAATATATTATCCAAAATGTCTAATCTTATGCCAACTTATTGATTTAGATGTAAACATACTACAAGTACCCTAAACCTAAAGTAAATATCAGCAAGCTAGCAAGTGCAAATCAGTGTGCAAAATCTCCTGCTATAGATCATGGAGCGTTTTTCAAAGTCTAATATTATGCCAACTTATTGATTTAGATGTAAACATACTACAAGCACCCTAAACCTAAAATAAATCTCAGCAAGCTAGCAAGTGCAGAGCACTGTGCAAAATCACCTGTTGTAGATCATGGAGAGGTTTGTAATAAAATTATAAATTTTGACCAATGTAACCACTATATAAAATCATCATTGTAATAAAATTATAAATTTTGACCAATGTAACCACTAGATAAAATCATCATTACTATGCGTGACCCTGGCAAATAATGCTTTGGAGAGATAAGATCTTCCTCCCATAGCATGCGGACGTTAGACCAATGCATCTTCATAGAAACCGCATACATTATCCAAGGTGCTGATTTTACCTTTACCATATCGATAATCTATTGTGTGATACCCTCCTTATACTAATGCACCTTTCGATATCACATGCATAATGTAAGGTGCAGATAGGATCTTTGCTAGATTAATTCATCTTTTACCAGATCATTGGACCTTACAAGATTGAGACCTTCCTTTGTTCTAGGGAGTAGTCTAGATGCTAAATTAATGCATCCTTGCTAAACTAATTCATCTTTTACCAGACCACAGCTGCTAGGACTAATTCATCTTTTACTAGATCATACGACCTTACAAGACTGAGATCTTCCTTTGTTCTAAGCAGTCTAGATGCTAGAGTAATGCATCTTTGCTACACTAATTCATCTTTTACGAGATGTTAGGAGTGGCATATGTGCAAATTATATATAAAGCAAACTGTTCCAATTCAATCAAACTGCAAATTATATATAAAGCAAGTGTTCCATAAAGACTCTATCTAACTTGCTGAATGAGTATAACGAGTTCAACATGCTGAATAGCACAACTTATTGAAATCAGAGTGTTTAGATTATAGCATATTGAATCATTCTAATTCATATTGAAATCAGAGTGTTTAGATTATAGCATATTGAATCATTCTAATTCATATTTTACCAGATAGGACCTTACAAGACTGAGATCTTTTTTTGTTTGAGTAATCTAGATGCTAGACTAACTCATCTTACCAGAGATGTTAAGATGTTAGGAGTAGTATTTGTGCTTTTTCAATTCAATCAAATGCCAAATTATATGATGATGATGGTTAAAGTTCATGAAAAACAAATTTGGTTTATTGAACCTTAAGAGAGAAAAATAAATACTTAGTTTTCCTTAAAATTTCATTTATGTACACAAAAAGTTTTAAGAGAAACATTTCTAAATTACTATAATTTTATAATGCAAGCATTCCATAAAGAGTCTATCTAACTTGCTACTATAATTTTATAATGCAAGCATTCCATAAAGAGTCTATCTAACTTGCTGAAACGGCATATGTGTGAATGAATATAAACATGCTGAATAGCACAACTTAGTGCAATCAGAGTGTTTAGATTATAGCATATTCAATCAGACAATTGATAGGCTTACTTCATGCTACAATCGAATATTAGTCATATATAGACTAATACAATTCGGCATATCAATGTTACATGGTATCACCCAATATTAGTTCACTCATCACACTGTAATATGAGTGTATTCTTGATGTTTTTATCCATTTTTTTGAAGTGGAGGTCATCTGTGTTAACTTCATTAAAAGCGAAGGTGAAAAGGAAAATAATGTTGACATGGATTTACAATAAATAAATTTGCACATGCAAAAACCCTTAGAAAACCCTTCGGGTCATATTATTCATTCATAGAGAAAAACATGTTTACAACAGGCAAATCAACCCATTTTATCCATCTTCCAGTGGAGCAACAATTAGAAGGATAGTTAAAAAAAGCGATGCTAATCCAAATGAATGGATGAGTTAATGAATTTCTATCTTCCTCTATGCTTGAGTAGCAGGATGATGATGCAGGAAGCACTTGAATGCTGCCAAATTTTCTTCACAGCTTTTGCTGATCCTTTCATTTCAATCTTCTGTGTTATTTGTTCTCTTTAGAGAAGAAATTTTGCCCTTTTGCAAAATCCAGAGGGCTCAACATACCCAAGTAAAACCAGCATACTTGATCACAGAGAAAGGGTGATCAGGATACAAAAATTTGTGTGTGTACTATGGGCATGCAATTTGCATGCTATCATCTATAATACTATAACAATGCTTTTCTGCACCTCAATTTAGATTCATTGACCAGTGCTGAAAAACATAAGGGGAGAAAAAGGGCAACAAAACATCCCCAAAAAGGCAAAAAATAAGCTGTAGATGGCAAATTCATGCATTTGGATGTGCATTCAGAGTTGTTTCTTGAAATACCAGAAGCCGGTCTTGAAGCTTCTGCTTCTCAGGAAGATAGGCCTGATCAGAATAGGCTGCCTCAGATATGCAAGATATCATGGCTTGTTCAAACTCTGACATGTCTGGGAATTGAATGTATCCCAAAGAATCACATGGATCAGAAGCTGCATTCTTCTCCTGCATAGGTAGAGTCATTGAGAGTTTGTTTCTCGTCATGGCCATGGTCTTCTTTATGGGCAGTGAAGGAAGGTCAAGCCCAGAGTCCATGGACTCAAATGACAGTAGATGATTTGTTGTGGGCTTATTTTCGTTATGA
>CBVK0100131429.1:0-10044 GCA_900067695.1 Picea abies | reverse complement strand
CTGAGGTTACTTGGTGATAAAACCAAAGTTACCCTGAATGACTCCACTCTACTAGTCAACTGAAGAGAATATTCTCCTAGAATGTAGGAGAGGATCCTAAAATATAGGACACCCTCAATAATGACTAATAAACATAAGAAAATAAGGAAAAAATATCATAGGTGTGTGTAATATCTCCAACAATTAAACACTACCCCTAGCCTTCCCATAATCATTTGACTTTCCATAACGCATTTCTAGGTCATGTGCATGTAATTTTTTGCGGTAGTCACCACTTATCGCCCTTTATTTGAATAGTAATGGTAAAACAAAATCACCATAAATCAAAAAATATAGTGACAATGATGTGCCATTGTTAGAAACTCGATACAATGAAAAATTCTATATATGAAAATGGGCCTTTAAAATTCCTCCCAAAAAATATTAAAAAAGGATAATTACAGTTATTGTTCTTAGACTCTTACAAAACAAATGTTGCAAAAAAGGCTAATGTGACAATTCTTAAAAGACCATCATTAAAAGTATCTTTGATGATGGGATTTAAATATCATCATTATAAATTCCTTTCATAACAATCTTTGCAGGCTTATCACAAGCCTATCATTACCAAAGTTGAATTTTATAGTGATGAAACATTAAAGCAATCCACTCAAAGCATGCCAAATCCAATATTTTACCAAATGCTTGTTTTTGAGACCAAGAAAATAAGCAATCCAACATCATCCTTCCCAACCTCCTACATATTTCTCTATTATTCTCCTTTGTGCAACATGGTCAATTGAGAAATGAGCAACAAAATCCATTTTTGGGCTTGTGAGCGTGTTGTATGTAACAATAAAAAAAAAAAGGTTAGGTAATTATAACTACTCAACACTTTGATCATTAAAATCTTAAATTGAGTTATTAATAATGTAATCATCTAGGTCATTATTTTAATCATAGTTGAGTCTTAAATATTAAAGATGCAGTTAATACGTTTCATAATGTGTTTAGTGGATGTTTTTTTAAGTATTTTATATGGATGTTGTGGCGGATTTTATTTTAAAAGTAATGTTGGGTTTATTTTTTTAGCTAAAAAAAAATTTGAATTGAATATATTATTAAAAAAACATTTTTATAAAATGTTAAGGTGGATGTATTCTTTAAACATTTTAGTTTGATGGGTTAACTTGATTAATGGATAGTAGTGAATTATAAAAAAGAGGTTTTAAAATCAAGTCTTTGTAAAGAGGGTGGGAGGGGAAGGGTTTTATTAGAAAAATTATAATATAATTTCTCTAATAAAACCTCTCTTCCCAGTCTTTGTATCAGTTGTTTTTATGATGTATTTGATATTTGTGACCTTATTCAATATTTTTATTAAATTAAACAAACTAAATTTACACCATCCACTTTATAATTTTTATTGAAATAAAAAAAAATGCACAAAATTTTTATAATAATCTAGTTTTTAAGAGAAAATATTCCTTATTTTTTTTTCCAAATAAATCTTTTAAAATCTTATAATATAAACTACTACTTTATTTAACTTAAAACTACATAATATATAAATTAAGATTGAAAAAAAAAAATCAAAGTATCATTAGCCGTCTTCTTGAAAAGATTCTTTGATGGAGAAATGATTGAGAGGTGAAGGAAAGGAAATTGAGAAATGGTCTATAGTCCATTCACGAAATTATTTCAACGTTCTTCGTATCGATCCCACTTCTCAACTTAATACTCCACCAACTTGAATACGGCGATGCTTCTAGAAGCACGACAAACTTATTTTGGGGACTTATGACTCTATTCTTATTCCACTCACCTCACCTCATCCTTATATGATGTAACATGATGATAGGAGTGCATTTGGCCTCTTCATCTATTTCCTTTTGCATTTTTAGAACTCATACTTTTGCATGAGTTTGATGATGGTGCATACATAGTATGTAGTGCATCCTTTCTATGTCTTTCATTCTAAACTATTTTCCCTTTATAACTAATTTTTCTTTATTTTTTCAAATTATATTTTTTCAAATTATCTATACTAGCCATCCATCTTATAGAATGATTTTTTAATGGATGGAAATGGTCTAATTTCCCTTTATAGAGACTTTTCTTTTTATTTTTTCAAATTATCAATATTAGTATCTTCTAGAAAATGTAAGAAGAAATCGTTTAACATTCTTTACATCTTGGTTCATGAACCAAGTTGAAATAGAGATAGACTTAACCAAATTGGTTCATGAATATGTTACTCCAAGTTGGTTCATGAAATATGATATATGGAAAGTAAAACACCTATAAGCATGACATCTTTTTTTTATTCATAAAGTATCATTTCCCTTTACATGCACATATTTCCATTTGCATCTAGTTAACTAAGCTCACATCCATTCTTTTTCAAGTGGAGAAACCATAATAATGGTATCTATGACTTTACCAATGAAATAAGTTTTATTACTTATTTTATTTATTTCTCATAAATGCATATTATCTATGATACTTATTGTGTACTAATTTGAGTTGGGTATAATTTGATGTTTTGAGTAAAACATTTGTTATTGTAGAATTTTTTTTTATATACATATTATTTATGATACTTATTGTTTAATAATTTGAGTTTGGTATAATTTGATGTTTTGAGTAAAATATTTATCATCGTAAAAAAAATTGTAAACAAAAGAGTGCTTGAATTAAAGAATGGTTAAAAATAGATTAAAATGTGGAATGTTAATTATCAGGATCATATGCGATTTCAAATATATATAGACAGGGATTGATTTTGTAATAATTACAAAAAAATGAAAGGTTATATGAATATGGATTTTTTTCTCATTATTAATACAATAAGGCGCAAGGGAAATGTTGCTTTGCTATTTACCTTTACAATTCTTCAAAAGATAAAGTTAACAAGTAAGAATTTTTTTTTGTATGTTTCATATTTCCAAGCCTTAAGCAATAATAACTCAAAGGATAATAATATAGTAAACAAGACGTCTTTTTGTATAAAGGATATCTTGTGGTTACAATAAAAGCAATAATCCACAATATATGTCAATTCAAACCATGGTAATAACCCTCCATCAAGTACTTCCAAGTGGGGGGAATTTAATTTAATTACAACTATCCTTAGAAGGGGTTAAATATAACTCCCATTCAGTACAAATAATGAATAATCAATGAGCTCATCAATCCCTTCCTTCCACTACCTTGCACCATCAAGGCATGCATATGGCACTTGGGGAGTCTCTTTAGTGGTATTTCTTCTACCCAATGACTGATTAAACTTTCATTCAACTCGATTTGTGTAGTAATCTCTTTTCCTTGATAGTTGATAACTTGCTCATATCATTGTGCAGTAGGAGTTGGCTTTCCAGAGATGTGTTAAGGCATTGGTCCAACCCATAATTTATTTTGTCTCTTTGGTAGGACTCAAATTCAAAAGAGAAGAGAGGGTATTTCAGTGGTGCTACATCTAGTAGTTTCATTCTCTTTACAATTTATCTAAAATGCAGAAGCAATGTGTAACGTCCTCACGCTGAGGCACTTTTGACTGTCCGACCGATTGCCTTAAACATGTTTGCTCAACAAATAAGGTAGTGACCATGGGGTGAGTCGAGGTGTTCCAAACACGGGCTTCAACCAACATAGAGGTTGCAACCAAGGGTTGCAAACAAGTTATAATAATGTGACCAAAGAAGCGACCAAGGAAGTTGGGTTGTTGAACAATTGCCCAAGTTAAAGGGCATGTGCCCACCTTTTTCCCCTCTTTGTGGAATGGTTGCAAAGGATGGACCAAGTCGGTTGGTTTGGGTTCACTTAGGCATTGGAATGGATGCGAGCAGCCTTGATTTGCGAAGACATTTAGGATCTCAACAAGTATAAAAGAAGGCACAAGGCAAGTATACAAGGTATCCAACCATCCAAGCAGAGTATCCAAGTAGAGTATCAAGCTTAGAGATCTACGATTGAAGAGTTGTTGCGAAAGTTGAGGAAGACCGAGCTCTGCAAGAGGCGGGATTGTGGGACGCTTCATGGTCAAATTTGATATGTATCATTCATTTAAATTTGGGATGTCATATAATATTTAACTCTAGTTATATGGAATCATTTAATTTAAGTTGTGATTGCAAAAACTTATAATCATTTAATGTCATTATATAATGTCTTCAAGGTGAGTTCTTCGTTGTGGAGGAATATATAATAAGTTGATTAAACATGTTTACAAACTTGATTAAATGATTGAATCAATGGTTTCTTAACTTGATGAATAATTTAAACAACTTTTTTTATTAAATGGTATTTTTTTAATTTATTCTTAAATAAATTTACTAAAATTTTCATTAATTTTGATAATATTATAGTTATAATAATTAAATCTAACAAAATAGTTATTATTCCAATTTCATATAGTGACAACATCAATATTAAATCATGAAAATATTATAAATCATACTTGATTAATTATTTACATCAAGATGTTTGATGAGGACTGGAATTGTTTCGTCTCTTGCAATCTTCATGTAATTTAAAAGATATGTAATTATACTCATTGTTAATACTTATTGCAATTGTGGGTGGTAGGTCCGGGGGGTCTTAATTGATCCTGAAGAAAAAATGGAAGTAACTTTCACATGGGATCTAGGAATTGCTTCTAATAATCAAGTTGAAGCTTATGCTTTGCTCCAAGGCCATGTAGAACGAGCAACCTCCAAATCCAAACTTCGTCTATTGTTGGGGACTGTAGTGATATAATAAATCGAATGATTTCAAAATTTATTCCAACTGAATTTATTGTTTCTTCTATCATATCTCATCATATCTCATGCTCACTAAGAGGTTGAAAAATTACAAGTGGTCTCCTTCTTGTAGGTCCTAAGGGAGAACAATCACCAAGTTGATTTATTTACCAATGAAGCATCTAGGTTAAAAGAGGGGGATTTAAGAATCAATGAGTCTATTGGTTATTTTCCAATACCATGATCATCCCAATCAGCATCGATTTCAATGAAGGGACAAGAATCATTAATATCCAATGTGCTAAAAAAATATGAGCCACCATGATATCACATGGCCAATAGATTGAAAAGACTAGGGTTACTCTTCACATCCCCATCATTATGGACCACCTCTTATTTGAATTTCTAATATATGTATATAACCCTCATTCTGAATAATGGAATTGGAGTGAAGCAAAAGGTTGAAGATTTATGGTCTCTGGTTTCAGGGATTTGGGATTCAGATAGTGCAAGCTCCCATGTAAGGTTTGGTAAGTTTTAGTCCTAGTGTTTGTTCTGGTGGATTACTATACTTTCTTCTATTTCTATGTTGGTATTTTGTTAATAATTTTTTTTATATGGGTGATAGATGCAATTTGTCCTTTTATCCTCCCTTCCTTAAGTAGATCAAGAGGTGTCTGGGCATGGCTTGGTGAGCTAAGGGGTACAATGCTTTCATATTTTGTAGTCTCAGTTTGTATGGGGTGATTCTAAAAGAAGTGTTGTTTGTTAGAAATCTCATCTAGGTATTCTTTCTTCTTTTTTTCCTTTGTCCACTCTCGATTATTCTAGTTATGTTCTCTGTATTGGGTTTTGTAATAACATTGCATTAATGGATCATAGGGATTTGCAAGAAATTATAAGAGTGTTGAGGAACCATGATGAACAAATTTAGTGCAATAGGTCTTCCTTTTATTTTTATTTTTTTCAGCAAAGGTGCATGATAATGAGCATTAATTTGTCTCTCAAATTGTTTCCATCATGAGAACCATTTTCCAATAGAAACACCAAATAACCACATTAGAAGCCAAATGTAGCATGTTGATGAATTTGGTTCTAAATCTAAGAAAGGGAGCTTGGTTTGGGAATTCAAATCAAATAATGTTAGTTAGCTCAACCCATGGGGAATTGAAGGAAGAAGAAATGGTGCATTAGCTAGTGGAATACATGGATGTTGGGAAATAGGATTCGGATCCAACAAATGTGTACCTGAATGAAGTTGTTAGTCACCATGTATTTCAATAAGCAATATGTTTTTCGAAGTTACTAGTATTTTAGAAGTCTTTTATAGAACATATAGTTGCAACAAGAAATGTGGTTTTATATTCAAAAACATATTTAATTTTTGCATACAGCAAGCCTGCGGCTACCAAATTATATCTAAAAGTTATGAACCTAAGATGTATGTAACTCTATTGTTAGCTTGAAACAAATTCCCCAGTTTCGATTAAAAAACAAATAACTTGTTGTAATTATACTTATTGGTGATGTTGATATTATACCTATTATCAATTATTACACTCAACACCATTATTATACTTATTGTTAAATATGATTATTATACAAATATGATTTGATGATGTGGAGATTGTACTTATTATAATGGATTTATAAAATATTTTTAAAATATAAATAAAAAATAATCAAACTTTTACCTTTTCCTTTGGACCTTAAATTTAAAAAAAACTATAGTCTAAGTATGTTGGTTTTAATAACCATTAGAAAATACACACAAACAACTATCAATCAAGGGACATAGTGATTTTAAACTCAATAAACCCCCGAAGGGAAAATTATATTAAATTAACCATTCACGTGTGTGTTTCTATTGTACAATTGGTCCCTTTATATAACAATAGGTGACCATTTTCTATTGTACAATTGGTCCCTTTATATAACAATAGGTGACCATAACAACTATGTCATAATTAGATGTTTAGTTCAACCATATGCATAACTATCTCCATAATATCTCATTAAATATTTTCATGAATCTCTGAACTAATATTCATCCCTAACATCTCTCTTTTATCCTCATCTTTGATTCTTACGTAGACTTATATGCTTGGTCTGCTTCATTGAAATATTACAATATATTCATTAAACATCACAAGTAGTCATTAATCCTTCAACATGGAGGGATAACTTTGTAGTCTATGGAATTTTTGTCCTATATCCACTCGTCACAAATCCTTGGTCATTTTTTTGTTAGGGTTTATTCATCACACGATAAAACTAAGAAATGTCTCATGGTGAATATATGCACGGGATATAATAAGTTGGAAATATTAAAATGCTCCCAATATGGAAGCTCATAAAATAAATATTTCATTTTCATCCTCATGGGCATTTTCTGAACACAAGTGTCAAAAAAATTAGGATCATCGAATATAGGTTCCCCATTTGTATTAAACAATTATGCAATTTCCTTCTCCTTCTTTGTTTCATTTTCCCTAACCCAATATACCAAACAATCGATAATTCATGTTTCTAGATTCTCTCTTCTTTACTATTGAAATCATATGATGCTCTTCTATAAGTGTGGTCTTCTGGGAGGAATACCCTCGAGTAATCATACACCATATTTTTTAGATGGTTGAGCCACTTAGCCTTTATATAAGGTCCACAACATTTACATCCCTGATACATTTTCATTACAAGACCTGAGATGTTATTGTATACAAAACACACTAGCACAAAGAATACAATTGTATCAAACTAAGTGTGTCAAATAACGTTACTGATATAAACAAATAATTGACATGATTACCAAAGAAAACTCCTAGTACTAGATTATCATGTTTGGTGTATGCACATATTCCATATAACCTAGAATACCTCTCTACCAAGATGGGCCTTGATACAATGTATACATGTATCCCTTCCCATAATTGATTTAATTCATTGATGAATTATTAGAGATAGACATCCATTCTCTTCACTTGTTTTCTACTAGGGACTATAAGAACCAAGATATGATGTTCATTCTTCACAAACAACCATGGGAGTTATTGTTACTAATCACTATCATTGGCCAAATCGAATATTTGGTATTTTCGAGAGAATACAAGTTAATTCCATCCTTGGGTACGCTCAATCAAAGTTTTCATACTTTGTCCTTGAATTTATTGGGCCATGTATCCTTTATGTGTTGTATGGATATTGAATCCATTGGGATCTATGTAACTCCAAGCTCACTTTTATACGACGCATGTCACCCCTACAACATGGATAATTCTTTGCAATGAAAGAGCATTTGAATCCTTTGGATTATAGGCATGTGACACAATATCTTATGAGAAGGACCATGTGACTCACCCTTGTTTTTTTTTATATTATTTACAGTACTTTCATACCCACATTTTGGACATATCTTTTTGTTTATGTATTTTCCTTTGTATAGAATGTAATCATTTGGACTAGCTCAACACCAATATTTTCAATATTTTATTTTCCTCTTTGTAACTATCAACTAGGGCTCAGGCCAAATTATGCCTTGATGACAATACACGTAATGATCATCAATAACATGAATACCTTTCAGTTTTATATAGAAGTAAATAAGAGACAATTTTATAAAGCTAGTTTCATATTGCTATGAATTATAGGCCACATACCATATAGAGATAATTATATCAAATGAATAGTATTATTTACACTACAGATTGCATGTCATATAGAGATAATTTCATCAAATGAAATGTATTTGTTTACCCTATAGGTCATGTTTTGCATCATTCTTACATCAAAATTTAGAGTCTAACCGTAATATAAAAGTATCAAATTATCAAACACATCACAAAACATGGCATATAAATTATGTATTCAAATGATTATGTTTTTTAAGATATATGATGCAGACTATACAAACAATTTGTTATCACAATAATATTCCTCTATAAGGGATTACAATATAGAGTATATGAAACTATGTATTTGTTTAATCGACGAGTCATTGATATTAAGGTCTCACTATGTAGTTTATAAACTTTGTGTTAGTCTAAATGAAAAGTCATAGACATTAAGGTTACACTACAAAGTTTCTAAACTATGTGTTAGTTTAAACGAAAATTCATCGATATAACCATTTAACATACATGTTGAGATATAGAGTATAAACTTTGTATTCATCCAATAGATATGCCATCAATATAACCATTGACATTGGGTTGTGATACATAGTATAAACTATGTATTCATTCAATTGGTATGACATTGGCATTGAGGTTGCAATACATATTATGAACTTTGTATTCTCTCAAACAATATGCCATTGCATGTAAAATTTATGCTACAACTTATGAACTACTATTCTAAAATGTATTCAATCCCAAGATTTGATATAATTTTAATGCAATCAAACCTAATATTTCACTGGTCATTTGACAACCCTAAGAACCCAAGGGAATAGTTTGTCACAACAAATCTTATAATATTTTGAATTCTTAGACTATGCAAACAAATTTTCCTTAGATCATTAATTAATTACTAGATTTGCTTAGATTTATGAAAATAAATCAATGCAAAAATGAAGAATAGGAAAATGTACACACCATCCACACAATTGAACACAATATGTATCGTGGGAAACCCAAAACAAGATAAAACACAATAAGAAAGTGAGGCATATGCTCTTCTCTCTTTTCTTCAGTTATGGAAATGAAAATACAAAGAAAGACACACTCATTGTGGAGTTTCCTTTGACATGATGGCATGTATGGATCCTACAAAATATTATCCTCCTTTGTCATTCTCTCAAAATACCATTCCTAGATGCTTTGCTCAACTATGGAACAGATAAAATGCTAAACAATGGAACCCCCTCTCCTTCTAGTGACCTGATATTTAACATAGCTCGATAGTCGTCTAGGGGTATCATTTTTGCATCCTTAACCCTCAACTAGTGATAAGGTTTGGACCTTCTAGAATCTTCTTGAAAGTACACATGTGGTTCCATATGTGTGAGTAATCGGGGAAAATGTGTCATCCACTTGTACCATGGTAGTCAATAAGGTAGGTCAACTTGTAGGAGGCATAACTTTTGCATACGAGCCCTAATTGAGATGATGTTTACACCGTTAGAAGGCTCACAGTGTGTATATAAACATTAAGGGTGTGGGTGCAAGTTCCAAACACTGAAACCCAAAAAAAAAATATTTAATGCCTCAAAATTGCTCCGAAAGGTTCTAAACTCTAATTTTCCAAATTGGGACTTGTCAGTTGATTCCTCCAATTTTTCCACCCAAAAAGTACCAAGATAGATGAAAAATTATATGATGATCCA
>CBVK0100131427.1:0-11395 GCA_900067695.1 Picea abies | reverse complement strand
CCACTTTGGAGTTCATCCATATTTACTTCTTATCAACCATGAAAAAAAAACAATGAGTCATATTTACATCAAACACTATTGGGTCCATTACCCAAACCTTTGTGCTATGGGTCTTTCTTCAAGGGTTGACATCAATTACATCCAACCTTAATCAACAGGTTTCCAATTTGGTTCCCGTTCGGAAAACACCTGGTGAAATCAGATTATGCGTAGATTTTCATGCATTGAATAGGGCTAGTATAAAAAATCACTTTCCTCTCCCTAATATGGAAATGATTTTGCAGCAAGTTGCAGGGTCATAGATGATGTCCTTACTTGACAGTTTTTCTGGTTACAATCAAATCAAGGTAAAAATGACAGATAAATATAAAACCACTTTATTACTCGTTGGGGCACTTTTGTTTATGAACATATGCCTTTTGACTTATCTAATGCAGGTGCTACTTTTCAAAGAGCTATGCAAATAAGTTTTGACAATTTGATCAGAAAGATTATTCAGATCTATCTTGATGACTTAACTGTGTACTCTAAAAACCGATCAGATCATTTTGGTCATCTTAAAAGAGTTCTCATGAGATGTATGAAATTTGGGAATTCTGTAAATCCTTCTAAGTCTATTTTCGATGTTACAAAGGGAAATATCTTTGGACACATTGTCTCTGATTCAAAAATAAGCATTGATTCTGAAAGGATTGCTACTATCCTAAATATTCCTTCTCCCACTTCCAAGAAGGAGGTTCAAGATTTTATGGGTGTTATTAACTTTGTCCGTAGGTTTGTTCCTGATTTTGCTGTAATGGTCAAGACAATTCATAATCTTCTTAAGAAAGATCATTCCTTTTCTTGGAAAGATGATGTCAAAAATTCTTTTGAAGGGATCAAGAAAGAAATCAGTTCCGTACTAGTTTTGGCGAAGCCAGATTTGGAGAAAGAATTCATGATATATACTAATGCCACAGAGGAAGCAATTTCTGCTATCCTCATGCAAGGTGATGACCAAGGTAATGAAAAAATAGTTGCTTACATGAGTCAAAGCTTGTTTGATGATGATTTTAAATATTCTTTTATTGAAAAACATGCTTTCTCTCTTGTTAAAGCTGTTGAAAAATTTCGTCACTTAAGATTAGGTAAGCACACGTTGGTAAGAGTCCCTTTATCCGCTGTCAATTTTTTTGATCTCATAGACTTATCTTTTAGGAAAGATTTCACATTGGCTTGCCAAGATCTAGGAGCATGATTTAACTATCGTGACTTCTAACACCATCAAGGGATGTGACTTAGCCCTTCACTTAGCTCAACATGCTGAAACTAGTGAAGAAATTGATGAACAAGATAGTTCTCTATCAGCACTGTTTTACATTGATAATCAAATCCTTCCTATGTCTGAACATCCTTGGTATAAAAATTTGGTCTACTATTTGCAAAATCAAAGATGTCCAGATAACTTAGACACTCATCAAAGAAGAAGGCTCCGTATCGAATCTGCTAGATTCGTCATTATAGGAGACTTCTTATTTAGAATATCTGCCGATGGTATGTTGCTTCAATGTGTAAACAATGAAGAAGCATAAAAAATGTTGTAAGGAACTCATGGTTCTTCAAATTCTGTTATTCATGTAGGAGGTCATTTTTCTGCTAAAACCGCTGCTTTCAAGATTATAAAAAAAGTATACTATTGGCATTCAATCTTCCATGATTCTTACATTTTTTCGAGATATCGTGACAAGTGCCAAAAATTTGCTAGGAAAGAACGTCTTTCATCCATGCCCTTACAACTTGTACTCCCAGACTTTCCTTTTTCAAAATGGGGTTTGGACTTTATTGGTCCTATTAATCCTTCATCTTCAGCAGGACAAGTCTTTATCTTGACAACCATAGACTATTTTACAAAATGGATTGAGGTTGTCCCTCTTAAACATTCGAAAGATGAGCACGTGATTTCTTTCCTTGAAAATAATATTTTTTCTAGATTTGGTCTTCCTTTGGAAATTATTACAGACAATGGTCCTGCTTTTATTTTTGCTAAGCTAACCTAATTTTTAGCTAAGTTGGGGGTTAAACATTTTACCTCATCATCTTATTATCCCCAAGGAAATGGGCAGGCCAAGTCTACCAATAAGAATCTGGTAAGAATTATCAAAAGGCTCATCGAAGATAAGATTCGTCAATGGCACACTCTCCTCACTTACGCCTTTTGGATAGATCGAACTACCACCAAGGTGAGCACTGGTTGCACTCCTTTACAACTTGTTTATGGTCAAGAAGCCATTTTGTCTACTGAGATGGAACTTTCCTCCTTAAGGTTAATGCTATAGGTCAAATAATTAAATTCTTCTGATGTTTCTCAAAGAATGAATGCACTCCTGGGTTTAGAGGAGCAAATGATGTTTGCCTTGGGTAATATAAAGAGAAGACATCAGACTGTTAAAAAATATTTCAACAAGAGTGTCAAAGCTGTAAAATTTAAAGTCAATGAGAAGGTACTATTGTGGGATTTAGCTCATGATGATAGAGGAAGACATTCAAAGTTTCAAAAATTATGGATGGGTCCTTTTAAGATCGCTTTTGTCCTGGGTGCAAATTATTACATTCTAAAGGACTTACAAGAGCGATTGTTTTCCTACAGCACTAACGGTCCCCCCTTAAAACATTACGTGGAACCAACTTGAAGAGTTTAATGCTGCTTGGATTGTTTCTGTATTATAGTAGTTTCATTTCTTCTTTTACATTAGTAGTTTTCCTTTTCTTCTATTTCATTTTCTGTTATTTTATTTTTGTTTATTTCAATTTTGCTATTTTATTTATGTTATGACATTTCTTGATTTTGTTCTTTTGACTTCAATTTTGGTCAAAAATAAAATGTTGGATCAGTTTTTCCACAGCGACACTTCTGCAAAGTATTGTTAATCAATAAAAATCAATATTACACAACTGCCATGATGTTCTCTTATACGACATCATTTAAATTGTTATCTACTTTCACTGCAGGTTTATGAGATAGTTGGTTTTATCTCGCTTCTGCTTTCCTTTTCATCATCCATTTTGATATTAAAAATAGAAAGTTCATAAAATTTTCTCCTTGAAGTCAAGAATTTTTTTTAGTTGAATGATTATGATTACAGGGATAAACCCCCTCATACTTAACACTTTCCATGAGTTATTCCCAAATTCTTGATGATTTTTCCATTAAATATGCTCACTTCCCCTTGTTGCATAATCATTCTGATTTTATCTTCTTGATTTGATGTTACTTGGTCTGTGAAACTAGACATTCTGAGTTCTTAATCTGTTGGAAACAGATTTCCCTGTGGAGTCTCTAGTTTGTTGACGATTAAAATCGTAAACATGAATTCTGCCTACAAAGTATTGCTAAGGCCCTATTATTTAACTATGTTAATAATATAATACTAGTAGGTGGGACCCCCTTGTAGACTAGAGGTGTAAGGATAGTCATATCACACAATGTTTTTGCTGATGTTTTGATGCTGCCTACACAGTCCTACATGGTTGAAAATGCAGTCTTGGTTTCATTTTGACATGGTAACAGGTGGATGATGCATTTTGTGGAATGCTTCTTGTGATCTAAAACATTTTTATGGTTATGAGGGGCATGCTATTTACAATTGCTATGATTTAACGTGAGATCGGAAGAGTATAATACTAGTAGGTGGGACCCCCTTGTAGACTAGAGGTGCAAGGATAGTCATATCACACAATGTTTTTGCTGATGTTTTGATGCTGCCTACACAGTCCTACATGGTTGAAAATGCAGTCTTGTTTTCATTTTGACATGGTAACAGGTGGATGATGCATTTTGTGGAATGCTTCTTGTGATCTAAAACATTTTTATGGTTATGAGGGGCATGCTATTTACAATTTCTATGATTTAAACATGTCACTAAACATTGTGATCGATTACCTAGCCACATATATGCAAGATATATTTTAGTGATATCATAATCAAAACAAAGAAAGAAAAAACTATGAAAAAATCCTAAAGGGAAAGAAGCTATGTTTGAGCTATGATAAAGGATTATATGCAAATTTGAATGGAAAAGTAAAAGGATGTTAGTGTTAGTCTTAACTATTATGCTATGGTTGGTTAGTGGGCTATGCAAATTTAATTAGATTTGAATTGGGCACATATAACATTGCAATATGTATGATGGCATAGAATTATGGCAAGGGTTAACATGTAAATGATATTGGGTGGCTCAGTATGCAAAGGATATCGTCACATATTTCAAATGGTTTGGAATTGAATACATGGTTTAATTGATTGGTGAATGTTGGGCTGTCCTGTACTTTGAATTGAATAGGCCAGGATATGGAAGCGACGTGCATTTACTGCATGTCACTCCATACTCCCCCTATTGTCCGTCACCCTAGCATTGTTCCTTTGTTGCATTATTCAATCTGTTGGTTGTGAAGGTTCTAATTTCAGGCTCTTGGAAGGAAGAAGGCTCGGCCAACTCACTCTTTTAAGCATTTCACTACATGTATTATTATTTTTCTCTCCATCCATGAAGTATTCTCTATTGTATGAACAAATAATGGCTCAGCGATGCATGGATTCTGTGTGTTCCTAAGAATTTCGACTGTGTAAATGTGTGTTATATCTCTTTGTGATGACTGTAAAATGTTTTAGATTGCAAGTAAAAGAATTGGTTTTTTTAAGTTATGCATTGACTGATTGCTCGATCAATTTAATATCGTGATGGGTCTCTGTGGAATAATAAGTAAATGTGGTACATATCGCTCTGTATTGATGGTGGAGGGTTTCATTCTGTGTATTACCATTAGTTATTTTATTCCTTCACAATCATGATTGTAACCCTTATCCAGTCTCAGTAGTATTTCCAAGAGTTGTTGTGTTATTACTTCAAACCTCGAGTCATGGTCATTGGTCATTCTTATTGTCTTTTCACCGAAGTATCCCAAGATCTAGTATTGGGGTGGCCATAGCATTAATATGTGTCATATGGTTGTGGGTTGATACAAGTTATATCTCGACACTATGTGAAAAGGATGTATGCGTCCTCACTGGTGTTGCTGTCAGGTTGTTCGGCTCTTAAGTAAATGGATAGAGATGTTATATCTTTGTGTGTTCTTTTAATAAATGTCGTTGTTCAATTAACTTCGCCTCTCCTCTGCAAGTGTTAAGCGCACTATGTGCATTGGGTTATTATCTACCTGCCTTTGCTCTCCTCAGGTGTTAATCATTGGTCTCGTTCAAAACTTGGAGTAATAAGAAGATCGTGTGGCTCACTGCTGTATCTTTTTTGAAAGGTATTCTTCCCGTGGTTGATAAGTCTTGGAAGACCTCCAACTCTTTGTGTTATGGTTAAAATATGAATGCGATCTTGTTGTCCCCTTGCATTTGATTGTGATAGAACCGATTTGATATCCAACTATCTTTGCTCCCTTCGGGCACCTTCTTGGTTGTCAAATATTGGTTTATCAGTGGAATGATTATGGAGGTTTTTCGTCAAGTCTTTGTCTCGTCTTTCTATGATTAAATTGGTTGAACAATTAAAAATGGGAATAGATTCTTGCATACAGTTGAGAACTATCTTATTTAATTATGGTTTTAATCACTGTGTTTTTACCAGTGTGGTTTTGGTTGCAATTGGAAACAACTGTGTGTTTTTGCTAGGCCCGATCGGGGTTATGGCTAGTTTTAAAAATGATGTCTGTGTGAAGTGGCGATATCTGCTTCATATATTTATATTGGATCATCGTATAGATTACCAATGGTTTTAAAGGGAAGTTATATCCACAACGATAAGGCTCGGGTTTTATGTTGACTATTTTTTCGTTGCAAGATCTTATCGATTGATATGATGAAGGCTGTGTGTAATCAGACATATTTTTGAAGTCTATTCGTATTTGAAAAAAGACATGTGTATATTTTAATTAGGCTCGATTGTAAATTGGTAAACAATGGATGTTGATTATTATTGTGATGCACCATGGACTATCAGGGATGGATGTTGAGCATATTGTTGTGCATTTTATTTTATTATGTTTAAAAAAAAGGGAAAGAAAATAAAGAAAGGTTCAACGCTTTGTTAAACAAGACTATTGAAATGGAAAGTTTGTTTTGTTTAGACTGCTATGAATTGAGAAATTCTAGGAAATTTAAATATTGGAACAACAAACAATTTGGTACACAATTGGTAAACAATGAATGTCGGTGCTTTTTGGATTGATTCTAATACAAAGTTATATTTATTAATTATTTAATTTGTTTTATGAACATTATCCATTATTTTCCCTGTCATTCTCTCACTTTTTCACACATTATGAATCCCCTCATAATCCCAAATTCACTTTGCATGCCCTATTCTTAAAATTAAATGGAAACTTTGTATTACAACAATTAAAGGATGACACAGGGATGGGTTACAGTTGATATGTTTTTTTATTGCAACACAGTTGATTGTTTAATGATTTGTTGAGCAATAATCATGTTCTACTCCCTTCATTTGATCACTTTTACGCTCAATACAACCCCCTCAGATATCTCAGAACCCTTATTCACCCCCTTCTCATTGACAAGTATTAAATGATTTTATGCATTAGATTGCATGGGTCTGATGTGTTGCTAAGCCAACCTTTGTTTCATATTTAAAGAGATGTCATGTATGGTTTGTTTAAGAAACTAGTTCTAATAAATGATGCATACATGATGAGCTTCTTCAGAAGAGGAATCCATGGATGATATAAAAGGGGCAGAGGGAATTGGAACAGAGGCCCTAGAAGGCCTAGATTTTTGATACATTTTGATGCAAATCCACAAGAGTTAAAACAACCCTTCCAAGCTGGATTTTTCAATTGGATTGGACAACGGATAATCCAACCTAGGCCAGAAAGGCCTCCCTTCCAACCCCAACATGTCCCTGGTATCCATGTTCCTCCTCATGTATCATTACAACCCGAAGTCCTTGAAAATGACGAATGGAAAGAGATTGTTCACCCAACAGTCTCCCAACATCATGGCTGGCCCAATTTGTCTCTACCTGCTCCTCCTCCACTAGTTAACCCAATTTGGCCCAATTTGTCTCTACCTGCTCCTCCTCCACTAGTTAACCCAATTGTCCAAATTTCCCCTACACACTCACTTGTACAATCTTCCCACGCAAGAAAGAGACTCAAAAATGAAGCCCACCACACACATGATAAAGGAAAAGATGTTATTGCCCCCTCCTCTCCCTCAAGTGATTCAACCAAATCCGTTTCATTCCACATGCACTTGAGAGATGACTTCTGTCATGTTATCAGTGAGATCAAGCCTAAAGTCTCCACACAACCTAAGGCTAATTCAAAAAATTCAAAGGGAGACAACAACAACAAAGGGAAAATTGCCTCCCAAAGTGGAAAATATGGTTTTTGAGTATATTTTATTATTGATTGTCGAGAACAATTGACTGCTGAAGTTTTTGGACAAGGTCAAGAATCCTAAGATCCAAACTCCTAGAAGATAGTTCGAGATTCTGAAGAAGAAAGATGAAGACAATGTTGCATCCTATCTCCTCTGTGTGGAAGAAATTTTCAACACCATCATAGGACTTGGTGAAATAATTGTAGAACCAATGATTGTGCAAAAGGTGTTGAGGTCACTCCCCTTAAGATTTGATGCGGAAATTTCTGTCATTGAGGAAATAAAGGATCTTGATAAATTAACAATGAATGAATTCCATGGTATCCTCACTACATATGAAATGAGGAATGAAAAGGAAAAACCATCATACAAATAAGAAAATTTCAAAGCATCAAAGAAGATGAAGAATAAAGAACACAAATCAAGCAATTGTTTCACCCGTGAATCAGATGCAGATGAATCAAATTTTGTGAGAAAACTCAAAAAGGGATATGGAAAATACAAAGGTAAGTTTCCCTTTAAATGCTGTAACTGTGGAAAAGTAGGACATTTTTATGTTAAGTGTCCATATGCAAAAATTCAAAGTAGTAATAATGAAGAAGAATATAACATAAAGAGAAAACATCATCAACAAAAAAATAGCCACAAACAGGACAAACATGAAAAGAAGAAGAACTCTTATAAGTAGAAGAAGAGACTCTACTAAAAATGGGTTAGTGAATTTTCTGAAGAAAGAAATGAAAGCAGTTCCGGTAGTGATAGAGAAGAAACTCTCTTTACGAAAATCAAAACAAATATTGATGAATAAAAAGAAACGATGTATTCAAAAGAAGAGGAAAATGTTGAAACAAATGGCGAAGTGGATATTGAAGAAGAACTCATGTTTGTCTTAAGTGAAATAAAGAAGTTGAGGAAAAATAATTAGAAACAAAAAGAACAACTGCAGAAATATGAAGAAGAGGATCGTGATTCAAAAGCCAAAATGTCACAAAGCCTTGAAGAATAAAAACAAATTATCATAAGCGTAAAAGTTCAATTAGAAGAGGCAAGAAGGATAAACAAAGTGGTGATAATTCAACTGAAGGAAAATGAAGAAAATTGCGAGAAGCTAGAATCTAAACTTGTTTCCTTAAGAAAGGATTTTGAAAAGTAAACTGATCATTTGAACAAAAGATTGAAGTTTGAAAGGAGTGCCAAAACCTTAGATCATATCATCAATTTTCAAAGGTTACCATTTGTTAAGACTGGTCTTGGATATGATGTTGTTTCCTCCCTATATACATCTAGCCTTGCTACAACAAGAGAAGTTTTATTTGTTGCAGGCGAAGTTCAAACTAGTTTTCCAAAATAAAAACCTACTATTGATTGTGCCAAACAAATTGATGAGTTTCCTATTCCTCACATGCCAAAATTTGAGCATACTATTACAGATGGCATTGTTGCTGATATGCTAGATTTTTCTAATATTGCAAGAGAACCTAACCTAGAGCTTACTTCCTTTGATAAGCCAACACAAAAATTTGTGCCCTATCATCATCCTCACCATAAAAGTCGAAAGAGTGGAAATCATGCTTTAATATCTTTGCAAAAGAGACATGAAAGATAGAATTGTGGACTAGTGCCAACTACTAGGATAGATTGTGGTTGGATTGATGGATGGTCATGGAATCATTTGACCATATGTTTGAGGAATTCATATCATTGTGTATCGTTGGGTGTATAATCTTGCAATTTTTCTCTTACTTACTAATGATTTCCCTGGAAGTGGTTGAATGAGGATTGACTCGACATGACAGTCGATTGGAGTTTTAACTGAGTATCTGTTGACTGGAATTTTTGGCACAAAGTGGGTTTTTAAGAACAAGTTGAATGAATATGGGAAAGTAATAAGAAATAAAACAATATTGGTTTGTAAAGGCTATGCTCTAGTTGAAGGTATTGATTTCAAAGAAACCTTTGCCTCGATTTCTAGACTAGAAGCTATCATAATTCTTTTGGAATTGCATGTTTCAAGAACTTCATGTTGGAATATTGTTTAATACTGAGAGGCAGAGGGGGTGAATCAATATTATCCTTTTTCAATAATTTAAAATCACTTAATTATTATTTTTATCAAATCAAAACAAATGATTAACAAAAGGGTAGAGTACATAGAATTTAAACATGGAAAACCCAACTTCACAAATTTTCTTCTTATTTTCAATAAAGATTACATTTAATTTGTGAGCACCAACTCAAAGGAAACACCAATTCCTTGTTTTACTAGCAACAACTAGGAGGTTGCAACCCCCTAGATTTTCCAACACCGACTAGAGGGAAGCACCAACTCCCTAGTTTCTTCAGCTATAATTGAAAATATGTTGCAACACCTTGGTTTACCAGCTTCAAATGGAAGGAGGCTACAACCTCCTTTGCAGGCTCCAACCTGCCCTAGCACCACCCAACCTCTCTTTTTATGATAAGTAATTCAATCTTCAAATATTCATAATATTCTTTGGATTTTGCTGCATATATTCATTTACTTTCTTGGCCTCTGACTCTGTTATTTATCTTCAGATTTCAAGCACAAAGACACACCCTCTTTCAACAAGAATTTCCATTTATATAGTCTTCCAATGGTCATGTACATCTGAAAAACTACACTCTTCAATATATGAGTGTATCCCTTCATTATAAGTATGTGCCTTTTCAATATAAGATATTAATCATACTATTTTAATTAATACAATGTCCATGAACAATTGTGCATTTTAGATCGTTTAGTCACGTTTTCAATTAGGTCAATAGATTTTACTATCATGATTTAATTCACTTTTTACATTATTGATGTAGGAGCATCACTCCACCTCAACACATGCTAGCTGATTAACACGAGTGGTGTACATTCAAGGAAGGGAGATGCACTGCCCTCTCATTTTATCTTTGAGAAGCTAAGGGTGATCAAGGAATTTAATGTTGACAAGCTGGAAGAGCCAAGTTGTGCCTTCACACAAGCTGGAGATAAGGTCGCCATTAAGTGGTTGATGATAGGAGGGATCTGCATCCGATTCGGATCAGATTACCATCATTGTAATCTTCCTCGATAGTCAGTCATTTTTGGTGATTAGACACCACTAGATTAGCTTGTAGGGAATCTCATCGAGCCCCTCTTGTATACAACTCTTGTATTGTTTCCAATAGAGTATGCATAGGATATAGGGAGAGAAATACAGAGAGCCGAGACTCAATCGCAGTCCAGACTCAACCATTTGTAATTTGATATTCTACCATTAATAGAAAATGAACATTTTTTATTTTATTTTTATCTATTTCTGTGTAATGGATGTATAGAGGTTTTGCCGTGAATGCCATTCACATGCATTTGAGCTATAGATGTATGCTATAAATCCTCTGGAGGGATATAGATACAATTTTCTATTTGTGAGTGTGTCAGGTTAAGTGTGGTTCTCTAGGCTAAGTGCAAGGAGTGCGTGAAAAAGGGTGGAAAATCTGTGAGCCGATGCAAGGAGTGAGTGTCTGAACTCAGTGGAGTCAGAGGAGAAGCTGCTAGGAGAGCACACCTAGATAATTCAAAGAATCGGGAGGAAATTTCAAGGCGGTTAAGTACCTTGGAAAGGAAGACTGTGTAGGAGGAAACACAACACCGAGTTACTGAACACTCTGTAACACTTTGCTAGGAGGGAATATAGTGAGTGTGAGAGTGTACTCGATCAACACATTTTGAAGTGTTGGAATCGTTAAGAGAACCCATGGGTTGTTTAATACTTCGAGGAAGGAAGGCTTTGCAAGAGTGCATCGACAAGGGAAAGGAGATGCCTTAAGACCTTCAGGAAGGCTAAGGGAGAATCCATCGAAAAACTTAGCCGAGTGCAAGGAGTGTGCCAAGGATATTGTAAGTTCATATTACAAGCTCATGAGGAAGGGTGTTAAGTTTCCAGGAGGGAAAGAGAAAGTCCATTGAAGGACGCAGAGGAACTGAGAACCTTGGAAGTTTTCAAGCCGAGCAAAGTC
>CBVK0100131424.1:0-24065 GCA_900067695.1 Picea abies | reverse complement strand
ATACCCACCCTGGAATTAATAAGAGAAGGGATATTAACTTCGAACCCTTTGAGAGCACATTAGCAATGCAAAGTCACCACGCTAGGAGAAGATAAGAATAATAATGAAAAGAGAATTCCAGAAACTATTGGAGAGACTCAGATTACAAGGAATAAGGAAAGAAATATCAATAAAAAGAAAGCCAAGTTAGAAAAGATACAGGAAGCTACAGAGAACAGATGGAAGACTTCATAGAAAGGAACCTCGCAAGAGGTAGGTTCATAGGATTTGAACCTCGTCAGAACAGCAGGACCGCGCAGAATGGGACTTTGCCCTGGTGAAACTATATGACCATTGGAGGCACCCCGCCCGTTAGGATGACGCTCCGGAACGACTAGGAAACAAATTTATGGGAAGATGGACCACTTTTGGGACGTTGAGACCGCACCACAATGGATAGATTCGCATTGATGGAAGCATTCTTTACCGTTGGAAGAATCTGTTACGAGGCCCCACTTATTTAACCCATCGGGTGCTGAGCTAGAACCATTTTTTCCACCCTCGATTAACTAATCCAAGAAGAGAAGTGATTGTGTGTCGAGTTGTGTTATTAGACCTCACCATCCATTTTTCTACCCTTCCTATCCATTCGCCTACCCCAACCTATCTGTTTAAAAGTGAGAATGTCGGGCGAATCGAGTGAATTAGAAAAGTTTGTCAAAGAGGTCCTTAAGAAGATAATGGCCAATGGACCATTCTCTGAAGGTGTCCAGGCATCGTCGACTAGGGGACTGCAAGATTCCCCTTCGACTGGAAGATGTCCTATCCGTGTTAACCCCACGAATAAGCAACGAAGTAAGAATCACAACGATATGGCTAATGTCAAATAGATCCTATTGATATTACCAGACTATATCCCACCTTTGGCTAGCGCGGTTAATCGTGACAACATCCCACGCGACTATGAGTACACCCTGATCACCACGTACATCTTCAAATGAATACACGTAGTTGGAAGTCAGTTAGGACATATCCCACTACTGAAGAATAACAACTTTAATATCGGCGACATAAATAACTATGCTATGCTCGTACCCCACTGATACCTGACAAAGACAACTGGGAAGAAGCCTCGCCTGGTCTCCCAACCATGGATTAAGCAGCTCACATAGTCCACTGTGCTAAATGTGATGAATATTCCCCATTTTGGCCATCACCAAGAGGTTAACGCTTGCGTTAAACTCGTCTTGTCGTGCTACCATGGCGGATACATGTGGCTTGACCGACGGATTACTGTGGATTCCGTGTTGATCCACTTGATTGTAGGATTAAGTATGAAGGGACATGACCCTCAACAGTTTTATCTAGGGAAGGCCTCATACCACTCCTTGTCACAGTGCATCAAGGAGGCTTATGGTGAAGTTGAACAGGGAAAGTGAGGCTACAAGGTAGCCTCCATCCAGGATGGCGTAGTGCGCCTCACTTGCCAACTCATACCTAGAAATCTCGTAAGAAATAACCTCCCCACACAGGTCACCGGGTTTGTGGTGGACCTTGCAGGAAAATGTGTGGAGGGCATGTAGATGAATTGGACGAGTTACCTCGTCATTGAACTCGAGAAAGATTGTCGTGAAGCTCAGGATCAGGGATACGAATTCCACTTTAGCTGGTTGCTCGTGTTGATTTCATTTGTCGGTTGGAAAATGCCTGAAGGAGCCACCTTTTCAAAGATTGAACCATCAGAGTCGTTCCGTGGAGCCATGGAGGATGCTTTCGAGGACATCTTGCAAAGATATGGAGTGAAGCAGGAGGATTTGTATGAAAGGAAGCTCAGGATCAGGGATACGAATTCCACTTTAGCTGGTTGCTCGTGTTGATTTCATTTGTCGCTTGGAAAATGCATGAAGGAGCCACCTTTTCAAAGATTGAACCATCAAAGTCATTCCGCGGAGCCATGGAGGATGCTTTTGAGGACATCTTGCAAAGATATGGAGTGAAGCAGGAGGATTTGTATGAAAGGGTCGAGAAGGAACTGAAGGAAATTCAACACACTATTCAATTGATCCACACAGTACCTATTGCGCCTTCCTCATAAAAAATTGTAGAATTGGGGGATGAACTATCCCAACTAAGAAGACTTGCAGATGTGACAGAGGCTCGACTTTAGAAAATCCAGGAAGAAAAGGAGAAGGCTACAGATTCCTTGAAACAAGAGAAAGAGGAAGTCTTAGAGCAACTACAAGTAGCGCGGTACTATGTAACTGCCTATGAAAATGAGAGAGACGAGTTTCGGGCGATTCTCCAGGAGGACAAAGCAAAGAAATAGAGAGAAAAGGACCATCTTCTCACAGAGCAAACTACAGTCAAAGAAACAGTTAATAAATCATGTCGCTCTGTGCTAGTCTTGGCACAGGAGGAACATGAGTTGGTTGAGGTTCAAGTGGCGAAGCTTGTTGAGACCATCCAATAGCTTCAAGCGAGGATAACGGAGTTGGAGATCCAAGCAGTACCGAGCACCCCACAGAAGGTGTGTGACTAGAGGGAGGAAGTCACTAAGAACATAGTAGTAAGGATCAGAGCCCTCGCCTCAGAATGCAAACAGTTTAGCGATAGAAGCACACAGACATATGAACGCCTAAATTGTAGAATTGGGGGATGAACTATCCCAACTAAGAAGACTTGCAGATGTGACAGAGGCTCGACTTTAGAAAATCCAGGAAGAAAAGGAGAAGGCTACAGAATCCTTGAAACAAGAGAAAGAGGAAGTCTTAGAGCAACTACGAGTAGCGCGGTACTGTGTAACTGCCTATGAAAATGAGAGAGACGAGTTTCAGGCGATTCTCCAAGAGGACAAAGCAAAGCAACAGAGAGAAAAGGACCATCTTCTCACAGAGCAAACTGCGGTCAAAGAAGCAGTTAATAAATCATGTCGCTCTATGCTAGTCTTGGCACAGGAGGAACACGAGTTGGTTGAGGTTCAAGTGGCGAAGCTTGTTGAGACCATCCAATAGCTTCAAGCAAGGATAATGGAGTTGGAGATCCAAGCAGTACCGAGCACCCCACAGAAGGTGTGTGACCAGAGGGAGGAAGTCGCTAAGAACGTAGTAGTAAGGATCAGAGCCCTCGCCTCAGAATGCAAACAGTTTAGCGATAGAAGCACACAGACATATGAACGCCTCGCAGAAGATCCATAGCTATGAAAACTGGAAGCACAATTACAGGAGGCGCAATAGCAGGCTTTCTCCGTGCAGCCACCGATGAAGCTGCTCATCGCAGTTGAAAGATTGAAGAGGTCCCAATAAAAACACATGGTACAAAAATAGATCACTTCCATCCAAGGAAGGGTAATGGAATTCACGCAGAAACTACAACCTGTGCAGGATGAAGCCTGTAAGGTGTTTGAATAAATTAAAGGACAACGCTCGCAATTGGACCAAGTGGTTGCAACAACAGAAGAATTCCTTGAAGGGCCCGTTACAAAGAAAATTATCCAAGAGCCCGTTGATTAGGAAGCTCAGGCGAAGCAGCAAGTCGAGGCAGCTCATGTGAAGCTAGAGGCCTTTGAAGAAAAATTAACCAGACTTGAGTGACTCGGGATGAGTCACAGGTGAGTGTTGGGGGCCTGTTGGTTGTCGACCAAGTTTTGAGGAAACCTTGGTCAGGTTTGGACCAATTTTGGACTTCAACAAGTTGGTTGAAGATGGAGTGCCCAGGATGAGTTGAGATCATGGATCTCACCGATTTTGTAGACTATGTGGACCCAACAAGGGGTTCCTTAGGGTTTTTGTAATGGGTTATGGGATGTCGGCCCATGGGTTTACCTATGATTAGACCTTATTGTAAAAGTATAAATAAGTAAGAATGTAATGTAGAAAGAGAAGTAAATAGTGGGAAAAGAGGCTAAGTGCAAGTAGTTTTGAGTTTCTTTGTGCAGCAGAATGCATATGTAAGGCTCTGTGCTCAATAGAGAAGTTGGCTCTGTGCCTTGACCTAGTTTTGGGAAGGAGGATATGGTGCGCAGATCTCCTATCTGGTACGAATCTTGGCTATGTGGCTTAGTGCACATGAGAAGATGAATGTAAGAGATTGAAGAATAATAAAGAAGACAAAGCAGTTGGTGGATGTAGCCCCACACTAGGGTGAACCACTTATATCTCGTGTCTTTGGTTTGCTTTGTGATTTGTTGGTTATGTTATGAATCTGCTAAGCTCTTTTCTTATTATGTATGTTAGATAGATATGTTAATGCTTAGTGCTTTAGTTGTGTTAAGAATGAATGAATGTTCTATCTAACTCAATGTTATGTGCTAAATGATCGAAGTGCTTAATCTTTATTGTTACTACACCGATCTATCTTAGGGTTTGTTCTGCGATGTTAATGAAGATAATGAATTAATGCATATCACCTCCTAAGTGTTGCTAGAATACTCTATGAAGTGTTATTATCACATATGAGAATACTCCCGGTGCTACCAAAACATCAACAACAACTAAATCCCCCATTGTGTGTACCCAATGGGTTAGTCATCATGCTAATCTGGATAACAACCTCCAAGGTAAAGGAACCATGCTAGCACTCTAATCATGGTCAAACATGCACCCAAAGTGAGCCATCCATATGTCCATGAAGCATTGCTAAGGAGCTAAGAGACCTAGCTCTCTTCTATCAAAGTGAAAACAATTTTAAAATAACCCCAAAAGCTAACATGTGCATAGAGGGAAAATAGACTCCAGATCATAGAAAATCGATGATAGGAGGTGTTTAAATAAACAAAAAATAAAAAGACTAAGCAATTAACTTAAAAACAACCATTTCGACAAGCCAAAAACACAGTTGTTCTAGTTTCTAAAGTAGCCCATCTCCAAATGGGTTAAAGTGCCTAAAATCCATGCTTTTGGGAAGCAAGCTTGGGAGGTTTAAGGGGAAAAGGGAAAAAGAATACCAATTACAAGAACAAAATGAAATGATTTTTGAAACAATGATTGAAATAACCACTCTATTTTTTTTTCAAATTGTTAAAAAATATTAAAAGTCGTGACTTTGAAAAGCATATGCTCAGAAGGCTTAAGCATAGAGAGAAAAGAGATTCCCAATTGTAATTGACTTTAAAAATAAACACTTCTTAAACCCAAAAGTAAGAAAGTTCAATTTTCAAATGGCGAAAAGAGCCTAAAAGCCACAAGTGCAAGGAGAAGTTTCAAAAATAAAAATAAAAACTAACATCATGTAATTAACTTTGAAAACAAGCACTTTAACGAGCCAAAAGCACACAATGAATCTAGTTTTCAAAGTGGCCCATTTGAGAATGGATAGAAGAGAGCAATGACTTCAAGAAGCATGTATATAGGATTCTTGAGGTCAAATGAAAAAGAGCCTAGAAGCGATGAATTCAAAAAACCTCTTCCTAGGATTCTTGTCTAAAGCGAAAAGAGATTCCCAATCATAGAAACCTAATGACAGGAGGCGTTGAAAAAAAAAGAAGCAACTCTAGATTATAGTATCCAAGGAAAAGAAAAGTTTTACAAAAGAAGAAACGAATCCTACTAAATACTTAACATCAAAATCAAGCACTTCGAAAAGCCAAATGTATGCATTTGTTATGGTTCTTTAAGTGGCCAATTCTAAATGGCTAAAAGAGCCTAAAAATCATGACTTATGGAAGCAAGTGTTCGGGAGCCTATACCTAATAGGAATCCATGAAAGGAGTTTTTCTCTTTAAACAAAGAAACAACCACCTTACATAGTTGAACTCAAAGTTAGGCAGTTTAGAAAGAAAAATGCGCATAACCTCTCCAGTTCTAAAGAGACCCATCTTTTAATGGCTAAAAGAACAAAATTGCCATGATTTCAAGAAACATGTACCTAGGAACGTTTATGACAAAGGAAAAATAGATTTTATATTAGAGAAACCCAATGAAAGTGCTTTAGAAAAAAAGAAAAAACACAAAAAATGATTGAATTCAAAAACAATAACTTTGGAAAGTTAAATGCATTCAACCATTGTTATTTCCAAAGTGGTCCATTTTGGAACGGCTAAAACAACCTAAAAGCCATGACCTTACCAATAATAATATTGAGAAGGGCCTAAGGGAAGAGTGAAAAGATATTATCAACAATTTAAAAAACCTAATGACAAGAGGAATCTCAAAAACAAAAGAAGCACTTCGGAAATCCAAGCAAACAACATTAAAAACAAACAATTCAGAAATTCAAAACCACACAACTACTATAGTTTTCAAAGTCGTCCACTTTTGAATGATTAAAACAACTTAAAATCCATGACAAGAATCATGTGTTCAAGAGGTCCAAGTGTAGAGAAAATATGCATTCACGGAAAAAGAAAACGTGTGTAGAACTAGATGATGCATAAGAGCACTTATGAGTGACCACATTTTCCAAGAAATATTTTCTACATTCCAATGTATGTCCAAATGACCACAATGATTTGTTACCGGATAGTTGAAAATAATGGTTTTGAAATTGTAGATGACTTGAGTGTTCATGTCATGGTATCATTTCATAACTTGGTTTATTTTATGTTTGTTATCACTCTTTTACTATGATATAACTTTTTTTTTTTTTTTTTTGTTCATGTCATGGTATCATTTCATAACTTGGTTTATTTTATGTTTGTTATCACTCTTTTACTATGATATAATTTTTTTTTTTTTTTTTGACAGTAGATGATAATGTTAATGGTTTGATGTCTTTTTCCACCAATGTTAATCCAAGTCATGAATATGAAAGGATCTCACAATATATTTGTGACATTTTTTCATCAATTATGTAGTTATCCGTTGCATAATGACATCTCCACTTCCTACAAAAATGCATGGAAGACGTTTCAAATCAGTGCAAAACAACATTGGTGTCAATCACTTTACCAGTTTAGGGTTAAACCACCCCACTGCTTTATCTTTCCAACAAGTCTAGGATAGATTTGGGCAAACCCTTGAGCATGGAAGAGATTTCTTAGAAAGGATGGTCAATCATAAACACTCTTATGCATTGTTTAATTCTACACACTTTCCTCCCCCAACACAAGATCCTAGAAGGAGAAAAACATTTGTTAATGAAATTGATAGAGCTACTACATGAAACGATGAAAGAAACCCAAAAAAAGTGAAGGTGAGAATTACAAATTTGCAAATTTGGTTATTCTCAAATGTTTAATTTTTAAACATGCTCAATCCAAAATGTCAAAGCTATGAATTTAATGATTTTATGGTCAATAATGCAAGATTTAAATTTTCAGTTCAAGATAACTTCAAGATGAACAGATAAATGAAGTTGCAGCATTGAAAGACATGGATTATATATCATAAATTTTGAAAAGCTTTACTAAATGAAATTTTTAGGTATCTCATTGAATATAATAAAAGGTTGTTTATGTAATAAGTTTCAAAATTTTAGAATACAACCTTAAAATTTTGGTTGGATTATGATATTATATATTGTTATCGCACAAATCTCAATTGTAGAGACAAAGTCCCAATGCTCAAGTGCAAATCTTGTGAAACCAAGAGAGAAGGCCCACTGTCACTTCACTGATCTCTCTTTCGCTTCAAGCCAACTAGTTGTAAGTCACAATTATTGTAGGTTGAAAGTAAGAGGAAAAGAACGTTTCCACAAGTAGTTTATGAGATTCGGGACCAATGTCTTTTCAATGTGCAATGGAGTCATAAAAAGGAGTTGAGAGTGACAAGACTAGGGTTTAAACTTTCCAGAGGTGTAAACCCTCTTACTCCCTGGAACAAAACCCTAGCCAAGGAAATACCTGGGAAAAAGAGTTATGTAGAAGTTTGAAGTGATGAAACTTGGGTTCAAAATCTCCAAGGGTGTAAACTCTCTTACTCCATGGAACAAAATACTAGCCCAAGGAAAGACCTCAAGGGTGTACACCCTCCTACTTCTTGAGGCATGCACTAAGTATTCCAACAAGATGGGGACAATAAGAAAATCTCAAGATACCATCAAAAGCACTTAAAATTGCAGAAAATGTACCTAGAAAATGCACAATGAAACCCTAGCATTCTGAAATCATCCATCAACATCCCATTTAAAACACCTTCAAAAGAGTATTGCATGAGAGAAAACAACCCAGAATCAAATCTCCTTATTACTTCACACCAAAATACCAATCCAAAACAAATGTTCCAAGAAAATTTCAGACCTCCCAAGGGGAAATCAGTCAAGAAGACTCAACTTCCTTTTACATTAAAATAATAATTTTTTAGCTAAATTTCCACTAGTTTTGGCCTAAGAGTGGGGGAAAATCCCTCTTCAACTATTTAAAATACAAAACATCCACATATTGGGCTTTTTGAAGCCTCGCATCCAAAATTTTAGGGCCATAAAGCCCTCAAAAGTGGGGTATTCTCCATAACTTGCGTCGCTAGTGCATCATCCAACCTCCAAAGGTCCTTCCAGCGGGTCTTTTCTCCACAAAATCAACGTCCAATGTGCGAATACAACCACTCGTACACCAATAACGAAATTTATTGTTTCAAATGTGGGCAACTAAGCCCCAAATGATGACCTGAAATCGCCTTGCTGATTGCTTGCTTAACAAGACACACATCCTACACCCAAGTCACCTTCTAATGTTGAGGGTTTGAGCTGTGAAAACGGGCTGCTTTGGGGTTTCAAGGTCAAACATCATCAAAACGCACAACCCCTCAAATCATTGAATCTTCATCAAACCCTCGGCCCGCTTTCATTGATTCTTCATCAAAAGATTTGTTATACATAAGTGAGGCGCCCATTTCATCAATACCTCTACAATTTCCACAGTGTTCATGAGCAGATCATCAAGCTCTACAACTTTCACCTGGGTTTATAACAAGTTAGCCCATAATCCTTCCACCTAAACGACTCATTCGTCCATGTTTCACTTGCTGCCAAACAGGTCGAGGACATGCCTGAGGTGGCACTGCCAGATGCCATACAATTATAGTGGAAATCACATGAAACTTGATAAACTAAATGCCACAGTTTGGCACTGGATACCTCTGCAAGACGTCCACATTTCATCACTAGGACCTCACTCCTTGTTGTAAGGCTCTCACAAAACTACTTCCTTGTCCAAACTCAAACTGATAATTTTTAGCAGCAAACAACGTCACTTCCAATAGATATCTTATCAACTCCCCATCTAAAGTACTCCAATCCAACTTCAAGGGTTGAATAACACCGTCCATGTTCATCTCTGCCCACCAATTGTAATTGGAACCAAACATATTCTTAGATGTGCAACGTAACACCTCAAGCATTAGCAAGTCACCCAGTGGGAAGTCACGGAAGCTTCGTGGAGAATTTTGATGGAAAATCAGTCTAGGTAAATAAGTTAAGAACTCTTCATAAACCAGATGACATGCTCACACTCTGCAGCAAGGTAAGACAAAATGCGTACAACCGCCCATATAAAGTCTTCAGGTACCTTTTCCAAAGCGATGTCTTTCAAACTAATAACATCCACGACCCGGGCCACTTTTTTGCACACTTCCTTTGCAGCATAACACGAAGAATAGTAATCACGACATAAATAAAACGATTGTTCAATTATTACTTGGTTCAAGCATTCGTATCTTCTAATTGAAGAGAAAAGCTCCCTATTTTATGCTCTAGACTGGTAATAGAGACGACGAAGATTAAATCTCCACGACAGGGCCTTCCAATATTGCTTTTGTTGCAGCTTTCTTTTCTTGCACTTATCATTAATAGCATTAATTAGAGACTTGTAATCTGAAACCAATTCATTCAAGAGAATTTTTCGTCTGTCTCTTGCTCATAGCGCATGAAGACATGTAATAAATACTTGACTGTTAGAATTTTCCTTCACAAAACAAACAACCAATGAGCGAGCAAGAGCCAATCCACCATTCATATTTCCTTTACCGAGGCATATAACCATGAACTACATCGTAGGTGGCTTCAAGGGTTTCCATAAATGTTGGACACTCTTTCTAGCTTCTCTTCCAGATGCTGGGATACTCTCTTTCATTATTGCTGGAAAATACAACCATCTTTATTAGCAGGTGCAACATAACATCAAACACATATTTGGAATCTAAGTAGTCATATCGTCAAAAAATAGGTGTTGATCTAAAGCCCTCGTTTACTTGCAAAATTCAGGGTTATAAGGCTGCCATCGTGTTGTCTGATATTTGTCAAAACCTTCAAATGTGCACCCCCAGTAGACCAAACTTAACATTGTTTTTCCACCGCCAGGCTCATTTCGCCAAACTTGAGGACACTTGAGAACCCCAAAATTTTACCATCGAAACTTCAACTCATCAATGCACTTCTCCTTACCCGTGTGCTTGATTGGCATCGAAAACAGGGAGTGATCAAAATATGGATATATGTATGATATGATCTCTGCTAGGTTAGCCATGAAAATTAGACATGAAAATTGAGCTGCAGGGTAGTCCACGTACTCTATATTAATTTTCAAAAATATCTTGCCAGTATAGGTTTCCTTTTCAACAATTGTTCCCAACAATGGTAGGTCTCGTTCATTCTATGTTTTGGTGCAAAAATTTGTTTGTTGGTCTGCGGGGTAACTTTCTTTTTTTTATCTCATTCTTCAGAATTTTCAAGAATTTTGGACCAGCAAAGTTTTGTACAGCATCATTGTAGTTTCCAGGGTGGTCTTCGTGGACGCGTTTACTTTGTTTGTGCTCTTTTCCTCCATTTTCACACTTAGGGTCCCTTTTTGAATGCTGTTCATTACAACTTTTACTGTCTTGATGAATAATCCTGGACTCATGGTCATTATCTTCTTTATCGAAGTGGTGAACTTCTCTCATCAAGTCGACAGATGTACACCTTTCAAAATTATGATTATTTTGTTGATTATTGTTGGAGCTTTGTACTTCATTAAAACATGGTAGATAAGGTCTGCGCACACCCTGTCTAAGATATAAACTCTTGCCTAAAATATGGGGCAAATCAGTGTGAATAACAACAGTAGAAGAGAAAGATCTCTTTGTCCTCCAAGACTCCCTTTGGTCATAACCATTTTCCACACTATAACCAAAAGGTTCGTCAAACATCAGTGTGTAATTCGTCTGCTCCAGATCTTGAGGAAGGATATAGTTGAGCAGCGAATCATTATTAACACCAAGGATCTTATCACAAGCAAATTTCAAATGAGATTTACTGGCTTCTCCAAAATTCTTCTGGGAATGGTCTTCAATTATGGCTTCACAAACCTGCACTCTCCCAATGCGGCTCTCGAGGCCATCAATAAATTCCATCTTGACATGTGTTTGGGTCGTGAGCCTAAAACTGCACCTTTCTTGACCCACATCATTCACAGGTTACAAATCTAGCTTGTTAAGAATAGGAAACCCATTTTCATCATAGCTATCATAAATAGCCTAATAGGACTTCCTACAAAACACACTACATATGACTTTGGTTTTACCTGCACAAAAATTTCTTCAAACCTTTGATCCAGGTTCAAATCTAGGTTCCTTTCTTCTTCGTATGAGGCAACAACTATGCCAGAAGCACTCCCCTCGTCATCATTTGGGATGGCTTCTTCAATATTGGTTTTTGGGGCAGTGAATTCATCATAATCTAGAAAGTCAGCCGAAAGGTTGTGGTGGTTTTCATCATAACCGTCTTTGTCATCAAATTCCCCAAGGTTACTGCTATATTGTTCTTCTGAGATTGCAGTTCCTTTTTCAATGGTGCCAACATTGCTGCCCTCTTCAAGTTCTGGACTAAAAACTTTTTTTATGACAGCAGTAGCATTACAAACTGAAGCATTAACACTATCATTTCCATGATTGTCCTCTTCATAGCCTGCAATGCCAAACTCCTTAATCTCTTCACGAAACTGCTCTTCTGCTTCCTTTTGGATAGCATAAATAATGCTAAATTCTCCTTGAAGCACAATAGGGATCTCTTTTTTTGATTATGTAGCATTATCATTTACTTCCCCCTTGGCAGGAAACTCATCATCATGGCGTTGTATAATGTTGTTGTCACGAGCTTGATAAATCTGCTCCTTTAGGTCAGTAGATTCTTTGACAATAGCACCATCATCCTTCAAAACAACGCCTATGTTGCCTTCAAAAAAATCACGTAGATTTCCGTCCTCCAGGGCTGCCAACAAATGCTGGTATGTGTCCTCAAAACTCTGGGATTTTGGAGCATAATGTTTGAGAAACTCCTTCATAAAGATTTTGGGAGAAGGAATACTCTTTGGGTTGCAATAGCATTTAATCCATGCCCGTTGCTTCCATTCTGTTAGATTTTTAGGGTAAGTGAGAAACAGCAGTCTCTTTTTAAAAATTGGGTTGCAATAGCATTTAATCCATGCCCGTTGCTTCCATTCCAATGAGCATTCGAATGCTCTTACCAAAACGTCTTCATGCCCTCCTTCAAATGTGGATCATATCTTACAAGCGATAAGATATGTGGGACGACACAAGAAGGATCACCATTGAACCTTCGGAGATTCTCGACATGCTTCGGAGGAAACTTGTTTGGGTACCTTGTAACATCCTTGATATCGAGAACAGGATACATTCCATGCAACATCCAAGAAGCCCTCTGCATTATGTGAAATGAAAGCTTAATTACAAATGAAATCTTCGTGCCTTTTCACAATGGAGTTGCCAAGGTGAGTCGCAATTACGTTTACAATGATGCTTGTCCCACCTTACAAGCACCAAGTCTTCAAAGTCTACAAAGAACAAGGTCTTCGTTCTTCCAATGGAGTTGTTAAGAAAAATTTTCAATGTTGAAAACTCCTCTAATGTTGTCTTCCGAGAAAATTGGACTTTATCCCCAGTAACGATGCCAAAATGTTATGGCACAACTCGCACTTGTAGAGCCAAAGTCCTAATGCTCAAGTGCAAATCTTGCGAAATCAGGAGAGAAGGGCCACTGTCACCTCACCTCACCGATCTCTCTTTTGCTTCAAGCCAACTGGTTATAGGTCACAATTATTGTAGGTTGAGAGTAGGAGGACTGTGTTTTTTAGAGTGACGAGACTAGGGTTTAAGTTGTCTGGGGTGTAAACTTTCTTATTCATTGGAACAAAACCCTAGCCAAGGAAATACCTGGGAAAAGGAGTTATGCAAAAGTTTGAAATGATGAAACTAGGGTTCAAAATCTCCAAGGGTGTAAACCCTCTTACTCGCTGGAACAAAATCCTAGCCAAGGTAAGACCTCAAGGGTGTAGACCCTCCTAGTTCTTGAGGCGTGCCCTAAGTATTCCAACGGTTTAACAAGATTTTGAGTTCAAATAAGAAAATCCCAAGATACCATAAAAAGCACTTAAAATTGCAGAAAATGTACCCAAAAAATGCAGGAGGAAACCCTAGAATTCCAAAATCATCCATCAACATCGAGTATTGCATGAGAGAAAACAACTTAGAATCATATTTCCTTATTACTCCACACCAAAACACCAATCCAAGACAAATGTTCCAAGAAAATTTCAGAAATTTCAGACCTCCCAAGAAAAAATCCTTCAAGAAGTGATGATGAAAAATGAGTGAAGTGTCTCTCTATTTATATGGTAAAGGCTCAACTTCTTTTTACATTAAAATAATAATTTTTTAGCTAAATTTCCACTAAATCTAAGATAAGCAGAAGCAATAACCCTCTTACCCTCTTCAACAATTTAAGATACAAAACATCCCAAAATTAGGCTTTTTGAAGCCTCACATCAAAAAATTTAGAGCATCATCCAACCTCCAAAGGTCCTTACAGCTGGTCTCTTCTCCACAAAATCAACATCCAATGTGGGCATACAACGACCCGTACACCAATAACGAAATTTATTGTTTCAAATGTGGGCACATAAGTCCCAAATAATGACCTCAAATCGCCTTGCTGATTGCTTGCTTCACAAGACACGCATCCTACAGCCAAGTCACCTTCCAATGTTAGGGGTTTGACCTGTGAAAACGGGTTGCTTTGGGGTTTCAAGGTCAAACATCATCAAATCCTACAGCCAAGTCACCTTCTAATGTTAGGGGTTTGAGCTGTGAAAACGGGCTGCTTTGGGGTTTCAAGGTCAAACATCATCAAAAGGCACAACCCCTCAAATCATATCCATAGGTCGGCCCTGCTTTCATTGAATCTTCATCAAAAGGTTTCTTATACACAAGTGAGGCGCCCATTTCATCAATACTTGTGCAATTTCCCGTGTTCATGAGCAGTTCATCAAGCTCTGCAACTTTTACCTGGGTTTATAACAAGTTAGCCCATAGTCTTTCCACCTAACCGATTAATTTGTCCCTCTTACTCTTGCTGCCAAAGAGGTCGAGGACATGCACGAGGTGGCACTGCCAGATGTCTGAGGTGGCACCCCCAGATGCCAGACAATTATAGTGGAAATCACATGGGGAGTCACCCAGTCGGAAGTCACGGAAGCTTCATGGAGAATTTTGATGGCAAATCAGTCCAGGTAAATAAGTTAAGAACTCTTCATAAACCAGATCACATGCTCGCACTCTGCAGCAAGGTCAGACAGAATGCGTACAACCGCCCATATAAAGTCTTCAGGTACCTTTTCCAAAGCGATGTCTTTCAAACTGATAACATCCACGACCTGGGCCACTTTTTTGCACACTTCCTTTGCATCATCACACGAAGAGTAGTAATCACGGTTTAAATCAAAACGATTGTTCAATTATTACTTGGTTCAAGCATTCATATCTTCTAATTGAAGAGAAAAGCTCCCTATTTTATGCTCTAGACTGGTAAGAGAGACGAATAAGATTAAATCCCCGCGACAGGGCCTTCCAGTATTGCTCTTGTTGCAGCTCTCTCTTCTTGCACTTAGCATTAATTAGAGACTTGTAACTTGAAACCAATTCATTCAATAGATTTTTTCATCTGTCTCTTGCTCATAGCGCATGAAAACATGTAAGAAATACTTGACTGTCAGAATTTTCCTTCACAAAACAAACAACTAATGGACGACCAAGAGCCAATCCACCATTCATATCTCCTTTACTGAGGCATATAACCACGAACTACATCGTAGGTGGCTCCAAGGGTTTCCATAAATGTTGGGCACTCTTTCTAGCTTCTCTTCCAGATTCTGGCATACTCTCTGTCATTATTGCTGGAAAATACAGCCATCTTTACTAGCAAGTGCAGCATAACATCAAACACATACATGGAATCTGAGTATTCATATCGTCAAAAATAGGTGATCTAAAGCCCTCGTTTACTTGCAAAATTCAGGGTTATAAGGCTGCCATTGTGTTGCCCGATATCTGTCAAAACCTTCAAAAGTGCACCGCCATTGTGTTGCCCGATATCTGTCAAAACCTTCAAAAGTGCACTCCCAGTTGACCAAACTCAACATTGTTTTTCCACCGCCAGGCTCATTTCCCCAAACCCAAAATGGTAGGAACATATATAATTAAGTAGAGTTTATATGCATAATTATTGAAGTTGATTTTTTTTTTACGTTGTATTCAAAATTTTAAAGTTGAACTCTTTGAATTTTCAATTTGTTTTTCTAAAAAATTTAAATGTATGAATTTATAAATAGTGCATCATTTGATACAATTGTATAAATAGTCCAGATTCCATACATCCCCGCTCTTCCGATCTCACCTTCAAAAGTGCACCGCCATTGTGTTGCCCGATATCTGTCAAAACCTTCAAAAGTGCACTCCCAGTTGACCAAACTCAACATTGTTTTTCCACCGCCAGGCTCATTTCCCCAAACCCAAAATGGTAGGAACATATATAATTAAGTAGAGTTTATATGCATAATTATTGAAGTTGATGTTTTTTTACGTTGTATTCAAAATTTTAAAGTTGAACTCTTTGAATTTTCAATTTGTTTTTCTAAAAAATTTAAATGTATGAATTTATAAATAGTGCATCATTTGATACAATTGTATAAATAGTCCAGATTCCATACATCCCCATAAAAGAATCAAGGTGTCCATTAACCATTACTTAATTATTTAAAGCTAACAATAAAAATAACAGAGTCAAGGTGTCCATTAAGAATTATCTAAAGTTAACATTGAATTGCATATCAAAACTTAGTTGGAGGTTGGAGGAATGTAGTAGAACAAAATTAATGTGTTATGTTCTCGAGAGGATGTAAGATTTAATAGAGTACAAAGCTTCAAGACTATATACAATTGTAAAAACTCATCCTTAGTATTCAAAATGGTAGTATGCTGGGTTGATTTACCTTGAACCTTACTCTCAAGTAAATTAATTGTGATTGATGTAGATACCGGAGTTTTTATTTTAAGAGACGGAGAATACTAAAGGCTAGTCAAATGCAAGGCATGGTTTATCTCTAAATGCCTAAATGCCAAAACCCCGCTAGAATTAACTTCCAGAAAGAAAACAACTCAACAGATTAGTTTGCTCTAGTTTGCTCGAACTAATTTGAGACGTTCTTTGCTCTCAGACTTATTAGGAAATCGAGAAGCATCTCCCAAGATAAAGGTTATATAAGTTAGATACTTGTAATTATTTACTTGGTAAGGGCATGAACTTTGCAATGCAATCCAAAGATAGTTATTATTGTAGTAAAACATTGGATCTTATCCTTTGGAGATTTGGCTTCTTTTAGTCTGATATTTTTCTGCTCATTCTTTTAATTAAAAAATAAATAAACCATGTTAAGATGAATTAAGTACAAGGGTACATTACAGGTTAGCCATTGCTATTGGGTTTATGAGTACACCCCACAAGACATTTATTCAACTTGTTAAGAACCTTTGCATTTGTGATGATTGCCATGAAGTTGCCAAGTGCATATTCAAGGTAGTCAAAGAGATTATTGTAAGGGATGTCAATCACTTTCATCATTTCAAAGGAAGATTGGGTTCACGCAGAGATTTCGACAAATTCATACAAGTAAAATACACAAACAAGCCATTCAAGACACACTTGCAACATTGGAATGAAATAGAGTGTTGAAAGTAGCTAGATCCAAAATGGCATCCGTGACAGATACATTGAATCAAGGTGTCATAAATGTTGATTCAAGTGACTCATATACTTCTTGAATATTGGCCATTAAATCAAAGTGTAGTGTAAAGTTAACAATTCATTTTATTTTCTAGACAAATTTATTTTAAGGTTTGTGTTTAAGTTTGGATCTCTAAACTAAAAGGCCCTATAAAAAGGAGCTTCAAGGTCTTATCTAAGGTTTTGAGGGCTGATTTAAGGTATTTCTCAAGTCTAAAAATTAAATTACAACAATAGAAATCAGATTTGGTGAACCGTGAAACCCAAGTGCTAAGGCTTGGTGCTTCAAGGTGTCATCTTACTCATACCTAGCCTCTATTTTATTGCTAGATTGTTTATCCATATTTATCTTACATATCTAGTGGTGAATTTGATCTCTAAGGTGCTAATAATTGTTTATTATTTATTTAGAAATTTATTTGGCGAATTCGAAGTGCTAACTTGCAAAACCCTAAGGGGATTCACCATCTATTTTACAAGTTCTTGCTTGGTTAATGGTTATACATCTTTATAATGTGATTCTAACATTTGTTGGGTTGTTGTTGCATAGAATATGTTTTCTCAAGTGGATATATCCAAGACGTCTTGCTCTCTAGTGCATAATCTCTCTCTTGGAGGATCTTCTCATGCTCTAAATCTGAAATTTCTACGTTATTTATCATAAAAGAGATTTAGAAGTTGAAGGACAACCTCATGTTGGTCTTTTATTAGCATTTAATCAATTAGTAATCACAAGCACCCCTTGCACCATTGATTCATGCTAATTCTCTTCACTCTATGTGCCCTAAATTAGCTTAAAAGTGGTTCCAACCTCTTTTGAAGTTTCATTGGTTGAGTGATAGATATAAATGCAAATCTAAAGTTAATAATGTTATTCATTTTACATATCAGATTTGGCACAAACATCCACTAACTCCTAACCTTCTCTCTCAAGTGGATATACGTGTGGTTCATGTTATTGTTTCTAGATTTTTATCATTAAAGCATTTAATCACTTATTGGAATCCTTGTGCATGGTCTTGTTATAGATATTGTGGATTCATTAAAGAATCATAAGCTTGCATGGTTTTAATTCACTTGAATAGGTTTACTTGTTGAAATAGGGATACCCCCTATGGCTTCTAGGAGTTGGCCTAATGTGAAGGAAGAAGTGCATTGAAGTGGCAGTGATGTACTTCCCATTTTGTTGCTCCAATTAACACTTGTGTTAGGACTTTCACAAGAATCCTAATTCAACCCATAACAAGATCAATGACTTCAAAAGTATATGCTTGAGGGGGCTAAGGGAATAGGGAAAATAGATGTTATATTGAAGGCCCCAATCACATAGAAAGTTTAACTAAAAAGTAAGAAGAGGAACAAGAAGCACATTATGTAATTAGCATAAAAATAAGCACTTTGGAAAGCCAAAACCAAGCAATCACTCTGGTTTTCAAAGTACTCCATTTTCTAATGACTAAAAGAACCTAAAATTTATGAATTCAGAAAGCATGTGCTTAGGAGACGTTAGAGAAGAAGAAGAGATCCTTGGTTGTATGAAGCCAATGACAACATTGAAAACAAGCACTCTAAAAAGACAAGCATTTAGTTGCTAATTTTTGAAGAGGCTCATTTTTTAATGCCTAAAATATACAACTTTAAAAAGTGTGTTAGAGATGCTTGAGAGCAAAGGAAAAATAGATTCCCAATTGCAAGAACTAGATGACAGGATGATTTTCAAAGAAAAACAAAGAAGAAGCATATTAAGCAACTAACATTGAAAACAAGTATTTTGAAAAGTTATAAGCATTCAATCACTATGGTTTTAGAAGTGCCTCATCTTTTGATGAATAAAAGAGCCTAAAAGATATGATTTCAAGAACCATGTGCTCGAGAAGCATAAGGGTGGACCAAAAAGTGATTGATGACTATAAGAACCCAATGACAAGATAAGTTTAAAAGAAAACACACTATGTGATTAGCTTTAAAAAATAAAAACAAGCACTTCAAGAGCCAAAAGCACACAACTGCTCTAGTTTACCAAGTGGCCCATTTTAGAATGAAGGGAAGAGGAAAAAGAGATTCTTAATAACAAAATCAATAAGATAAAATAAGATGATTTTATTAATGTCCAACAAATGATTACAAAGAAGGTAAATTGGACTGTTGAATATAATAGTGTCAATACATAACATTGGACTAAAAAGTGATTCACGAATACAAAAACCCAATGATAAGAGAAGTTTAAAAGAAATCATACTATGTGATTGGCTTAAAACACATGCACTTCAAGAGCCAAAAGCACGCAACCACTCTATTTTACCAAGTGGCCCATTTTTGAAAGACTTCAAGAAGTCTTTGTTCAAGAGAACTAAGGGAAGAGGAAAAAGAGATTCTCGATGACAAAAAATCAATTAGATAAAATAATATTATTTTATTAACGTCCAACAAATGACCACAAAGGTGGACAATGGGACTGTTGAGTGTGTTAGCACCAGAAGTCACCTCTGGATTGCGGCAAAGGTAAGCCTGATACCCATCAGTTTTATATGTCACAATGAATGAATAAGGGTGGTCGAATGGGCACAGACCCAAGAGAATATCGCTTGAACTCAGAATCCCGGACCAGGCAAAACATAAACAAGTGAGGTCTTGATCTAACTCCAGTCAGGAAGTTGAGTTTAAAATGAGCAAAGGGAAGACTTGGTGAGAAAATGTAAGAGTCTGCTATGGACATCCGGTCTTCCAGCATCCTAAGGAAGAAAAGCTTCAAGAACAAGATCCTCTTGGACCCAAAGTTTCAGACACTAAGATATTCCTAAACGACACAGTTATAACAACACGATTATCAAACCTACATCACAATGCTACTGTAACAACTCGACTGGATCCTCCAATTCTGAGCTAATTAGTGTAAGAGGGAAAAGATAACACAGGGAACTGATTAAAACTGGTGAAAATATTGCAATGATCAAACCTACATTACAACAACATAACTACCCTCGATTGGATTCTCCAATTCCGAGTGTTTTAACACAATTGTTTACAGAGATACGGAAAGAAGCTGACTTTCATTAACCAGAGGAACCAGTGCTTCCTCAAAACTTTACAATACGAGAGCCTAGCTCAACCATCGACGATGCTTACAAAATATCAAAAATTGAGTATAAATACTCGGAACTGCTCATGGCCCTCAGGGATATGCTTGGACCACTGCATTCAAAGCTTTGTGTTTCCTCCTTCTCCTGTCAAACTGCACATGTTTTCCTTTGTCAGACGTGAAATTAAAATAGTATGGACTTTGCAGGAAAACCCATTTACAAAGGAGCTCTGGGCTGTCAGCTAGCCGCCACGACCATCCATTCTTGCTTTCCAATAATGGGGTGAAACGAGGCTTCAACCACCACCCCCTGTTTCCATTAACTGCCTTCATTGGGATCGAGATGAGTTCTGACATCCATGAATTCCCTAGGCGATGCCCTAACTTCTTCAAATCAATCTCGGTGCTTCGAGCTCTGCTGCTCTTTTTCTGCAATCACTACATGCACTTTCGACACTTTGGCACAACTACTTTCCATCATTCCACACAACCTCGGGCCATGACCCTGTGCTTATCCCCTATAAAATTTTGGGGCTTCGCATTTCGGGAGTTTGCAGTGTGCACTCCCCTTGATTTCAAAATCTCGATGCCCGAAATCGCGAAAACGGCCCGTCTGGATTGACGGTCGGATTTTCATTGAACTTGACGGCTACGATCATTTGCTCGAACAATCTCAGCTGCTCGTTGCTCGACAAGCACCTTCCCTTTATTTATGGCTTTGCTCCCATATGACCGCGGGTTGTGACCCTCTACTTAACCAAATAACATTTCGGGACTTCGCATATCGGGAGTTCTCACTCCCCTTGATTCACAACATCGCTATGCCTGAAATCGCGAAATGGTCATATCCAGATCGACGATCAGATCTTCTCTAAAATTGACGGCCAAGATTGCGTCCCCGAAGACCTCATGTCACCAGCTCTACGTGACAGGTGCTAATCTTCTTCCCGGACCTGCACACCATAGGACCACGGGCTATGACCATGGGCCCAAACTTTGAGCGCTTCGCGATTTCGCGTGTCGGGAGTTTGCGATGTGCTCCATGCTCGAACCACCAATATGAGAAATCATGACTTCGCATTATCTATTGCCACGTACCCCTCTGCTTTATACGGCCCAGATCAAATTGTCATTGTGGGACCACATACCATCAACACTCTTGGGAAGACTTTTCTTTCGCTCGGATCCTGCGCCACGCATCCCCTGGAATGGACGGCCCTGATTATTTCGCGATTTCGCATGTCGCGAGTTTTCAGGACTCGCCCTCCTACTTTCCTGACTCACGAAATCGCGAAAAGATGACTCAACGGTCCAGATCTCTCCCTTGATCAACGACTGCGATCTTTTCACGATTTCGCGTTTCGGGTCTCTGATGTGATCGACTCTCGAACTCCCAATTCGCGAAATCGCGACTATGCTAATCGTGTGCCACATGTCACTTTGAAATGAGCGGCCCAGATCTCACGATTTCAGGCCTTGGTCTGATGCTAAACTTTGCGCAACTCTATAATCCCGATCGCCCGATGGCCGCCAATCTAATTTATCTGATGGATCCGACGGCTAAGACTAAGCCTGTGATTGATGGCTTTTCGCCGACCAGGTATGTGTGCGCCTTTGCATAATCACGCCTCGACTATTGACAAAAATGCATATAGTGGGTTTTTAAACCCCTTTTCTCGCATTTAGTTACCCAATGGCCAACTTCAAAGGAAAAACATCCCCTTGCAAGAATAAGTGCTAACATTAGGCTCCATGGGGGATAGAGTCCTCCCTGCGAGGCTCTAAGATCTCCTTTTGCAATTCCAGTCGCCCTCTGTTGGGCTATGGAGTCAAGCTCAAAACACACTGCTGAAAATACACGCCGAAAGTAAAAACAAAAATAAACACACATGCTCGAAGAAGCTTATTTATGTACAGTCCTAAACTAATAAAATTTTACATAGTGCTAGGTGAAAGAAAACTTCCACCACAGCCAATCAAGTAACTTCCCAAATGGAAGCTCCTGTACTCTGTCGGTGATCATGAGCAGCTGATGCAACCGCGACAGCGGAACGGTTACATCCTTTAGCTTTCCTCCTAACGTTGAAGTCAAGATAAAGCTGGGCAGCTTCAAAACATGAAGGAAGTACAAATCCATGTACTCCTTCATAGGCTCGTAGGCCAAATGGCGAACTCCTCAAAATTTGTAACAGGCGGCCATCCATGTTACGCAACTGCTCACACATGGATGAATCTCTCTGGTAGGTAAAGGAGGGTGATCAGTCGATACAAGCTAACTGATCTCAGGCGATGGCTGCTCATTAACAGATTCTGAACAGGAGATAAACTGCTCCTTTTGTTGCTCCTTTGGTTCTTTTGGTTCTTCTTCTTGGCTCTCCCAAGGGTCAGATTCATAATCATCATAAACAGGACCCATGGGAAAACTCTGCTCTTCATCTTGTTGCTTAGTGCCTTCGGCAGGTCTAGGAGGGATGATTTCCTCAAGATAATCTTGCTTAATGAACAGAGGATAAGGCCCAACAGTCTGTTCTTGGAAATCCTACAAATCTAACTCATAACTTGATTCGTAACTGTCATATACAGGTTGGTCACTTCTCTGGTCGGTGAAATGTGATGTGGGGCTTTACTGATCTTCGTCTAAATAATCCTCAAAGCTAGGGACAACAGGCCAAAGTGGAACGATCTCCTGATCCTTCTTTTCAGTCCAAAATGTAAACACATCATGGGAAATCTCGTGAAGAAAAAGAGAAGAATCCTCCTCCACAATGGCTCGTTCCTATAAAACAGAGATAACAGGCTTATGAGGGGCAAAAACTAATGTCTCTACCACCATGGAATCTTGAATACTACCCTCATCTATAGGGCCGCCAAGAACAACAGCTTCAAGAACTGGAAAATCCTCTATATTTTCTTCATAAAGGCAGCAGTCATGATCTGCCTTCAACTCTTCTATCTCTGCAGAGAGATATTCTACCAGCTCTGTCAACTTGCCCAGAGCATCCTCACCCTTGCAACTTTCATAAGACACAACCACATCTTTATCATGGCCTTCATATTCCTCACAACAATTATGACAGATTAACTCAGAGGAATAATGCCTTTGATAGTGCCTACTAAAGGTTGCATGAAACTCTCTCAAGGAGGAGATGCTAGCAGGGGGTAAAGAATGATACCATTCATGAGTATTCCCTGCTAATGAGAACATGAACATTTTTAGTAATACATCCTCGTGATGCATATCCCATTGATGCATGAGTTCATGAAACTCACGGAGATGTTGAGCAGGGTTGTCCTCCACATGCCCTCTAAATATGGGCAAATAATCACCCCATTCATCCACAGTAGGGACAACATTAGGAAAACCAGGAACAACAGAAAAATTAAAAGGAGCAAACCTCCGAGTCGGGATTTTTTCCATTTCGAACTAGTGGAGTCGCCAAACGATCCCTCAACCATGGAGTCGCCAGGTGAATGATATGCAGAATGAGTGTGTCTGGCCTTCGTTCACCATCAAAGGCCAGATATTATCGTTGTTGTTCCCCAGAGAACTTCTCAAGCTGAGAAGGAAGCTGCTGAAAACCTTCTCGAGAAAGATCCTCTAGGTCAGCTTTCAAGTGTGCTAGAAGCAGTGTTTTAAAAACCGTTGAACCGGAACCGGAACTGGCCGGTTTGACCGGTTTGATGGTCGATTGGTTCAAACCAGTCAATAAACCGAACCGGTCGGTCGGTTTATGACCAAACCGGCTGGTTTGGTCCCAGAAACCTAAAACCCTCTAAAATCCCCTAAAACCTGAGTAACAGAGAAGTACTTGGCTCATGTTTTCTCATGCAAGTTGGAGTTGTAAGGTGTTTTGGTGTGCAGCTGAGGGTTATTTTGCCTTATTAATGCTATTTAAATAGGTCCCCACCCCCTCCATTTCACCCACCCTAGTAATTAATGGTAATGTTAAATTCTTAACATTACCATTAATTGTTTCAGGATGTTTGAGAGTGGTTCCAACCTCATTGGACTTCATATGGAGAA
>CBVK0100131422.1:0-19779 GCA_900067695.1 Picea abies | reverse complement strand
GATCTCTAGATATGTATTGCAATTGGTGTCGTTTTGATATATTCATGAGCATACTTTGGATATGTTGTCTCTAATTGTCTCTAAAGCTTTGGAAACATGATTTAAAATCTTAAAATTATATTTTTTCATTAAAATTTAAATATTTTATGTATTTTTAAAAAAAATGGTTCATTGAAACCGGTTCGACCAGTTCATTACCGGTTCCGGTTTCGGTTGGACCCTCGACCAGTTCCAGTTTTTAAAACTATGACCAGGAACGATAGAAGAACTTCTATTGCAGTATGTGCTGCTTTTTCAATGCTCATAATGAGCAATCTCTGAGTGTTCCAAAGGACATACCTATTTATAATTTGATTTCTAATTGAAATAGTAAATATACGGTTTTTTTCTTGAAAAAAAGTTATATAGTTTAAAAAGAGTTCTATATATATATATATATATATATATATACAAATTTAATGGAAAATTTTATCATTATTTTTTTTCGCAATTTTTTCTAAAATTTCATTGTTATTGAATTCAAACACAGACAGGAACACCAAGTAACTTAGCCTGTGAATAGCCAATAACTGACAAATATCTAGACGCATGAAAAGACATCATATGAGCTGTATCACAAATAATTAAGATACCAGTAACAATCTGCCCAACTGCTGAGGGTTTGGAAGAATAATAAACAGGAACCATGTGACTAAGCCTGTGAATAGCTAATAACTGAGAAATATATATGCCAATGAGTTGTTTTAAAAACAGATTGGTCTCCTTCCCATACAAAGGTTCAAATAGACACATGACAAGACATCATATGAGCTGTATCACAAACAATTAAGATACCAGTAAAAATTTGTCCAATTTCTGAGGGTTTTGAGGAATAATAATGAATGATTCTGAATCAAAAGACATACCAGTTACACCAAAGAATGTCTGCAGTTCAACTCCAGAGCTATCTTTTAGACCAAGTATTGCCACCGCAACACTGACCTGCTAAATTAACAGTTTTAAGTAAACTATATCTATAGCAGAAATTTGGAAACATAGAGAGATGACTCACATATTCAGGATAGAAAACGTACATATGTTCATTAATCAAGATGCCAATGATTGGTACCTAAAGACAAAAAAGGGCCATAACTTTACTCACTTGGGAAAGCCAGAATGTCTTCAAGTATTCTATGTCAAATAAGTTCCACTGAAAAGTATGAACCTCATCACACGACGAGTTCTGTTTCACTATCTCAAGCCTGACCCAGTCTGCTGAAAAGGTTAACCGAGGCAACAAGAAAGTACTTTTTCCATAGAGACCAAATTCTGGAGTGACTAAAACCTCATCCTCGCATTCCTCCTATCAAAAATACATGACTCACCATGAATTGCCATAATTAGTGGGTAAAAACTATAATTAAAAAGTTTCCTTAGCACTGACAAATCCATGTGAACAGGAATATAAAAGAGATGAAGACTGTGTATAATAAGTTTCACTCATCAATGCAGTCTTCATTATAGCACAAACCAGAAAAATCTTATTTATAAATGTTTGAAATTATATTTTCCTCCAGATACATGAGTTTAACTTGACATTATATTGCTCAGATCTGCAACTCTGCATTTTAAACAACAAAAACATAGCCATCATGAAAATTCACGTGTACTCTACATAAATCAAATTTAGTTGGTATGGAAGTGTTTAATCTGGGGCTTTAGCTGCTCTGTAAGAAGACAATTGTGCATACTGATCACAAGCCATTGCAGCAATTGCAAACTCAAAGAGCAAGAAAGTCAGCATTCCCAATGTTACCTACTTGTAGCAAATCAACTAAGTAATCAAGTACAAGAAAAGGCCATAAAATAAAGCAGCTCATTTTCTACCTCTCACGTTCATCGAAGTACAGGCAATTGGATTCCAAGATTTTTGCACTCAATACCCAATGACAAACTTTGACAACATATTCAAAGTAATAAAAAAGTCAACTGAAAGTAGAAAAAACACCGCAAAAACTACTGCCTCCAAGATGAGCTGCTATACAGACTTTATGCTCCCCTGTTGATCAAGGTCCTGTTACCTCCTAGGACCTCACTAGGTGCAAAAGTCCTAATAATGGAGATGAGATCCTAAGGGCAACGATAGGCAAGCCACCACAGTCACCTCAATGGCTTTGCCTTTCTCACTTTAGACTATGGGGATTCCTAGTCAAGGTGAGCTTCCCATTGATTAGGACTTTTGCACCTAGCGAGAACCCAGGAGGTAACATTTTGGCGCCCTTGCCGGGGATAAAGTCCATTACCCCGAGTTTAGAATACCTTAGATTCATTTTGATGAACATTGAGTTAATTTGCAATCAATTAATATTTCAGCTCATCTGGCAACTCCATGAAGGGAAGAAGCGCTTTTCCCTGCAGACTTTGAAGGCTTGTTGCTTGTAGGGTGAAGCAAGCAGCATTGTGAAGGCATTTCAAGGTTCACCTTGGTGACTCCACTCCATTTCTTTTGGTATGAGCCTATGAGGTATGATTGTATGCATTTTTAGATTTCCGATCAACTCCTTGTTTTGAAGAAGTAATGCATTTTTAGAAAATGAATGGGTGGCTAAATATTGTGCTCCATTGGCTTTCTCAGACATTTTGGGATTTCCACGTGAAGATTATGATTCAAATTGGCTTGATTTCATTGGGCCATTTCATGTGTATCATAATTCAGTTGTAATACATGTTGCATCATTTGTTAGAGTTATGACAGATTTTCATATTGTTCATGAGCATGTTAGGATGATGATTTTTGCATTTACCCTTGAGAATGAAACATTAGAATGGTATGAGAATCTTGGTGAGAAACAAATCTCTTCACTTGCAAAATATTTGATGTTATTTCTCAAGCATTGGGATCTCCGCTATCAAGAGGATTATGGAACATTCATTAAACGTTTCATAGAAATCCTACCTAAGGAAGAAGCACCCCATTGTTAAGATAATTAGACACTTAGGAGTTAGTTAAGATCAACTTCGTCTAATGTGTCGTTAGGAAAAAGTGTGTTTCTTTAGTATGCATTTGCAGTTAGGTAATTCGACGGTCACGATATGTTCTCGACATAGAGTGATCCAACGGCTCATATTCTCCTTGATCTTAACGACTACATTGATTCATGGCTTGACACCTGATCGGTCCATGATCTATATTTAAAGAGCATGGAGGGTCATTTACCGATGATCGTTAAAGAGCATGGAGGGTCATTTACCGATGATCGATTGTGAGAAACTCTCTTGTAAATCTCTCTATAATATTTTCCGTTTACATTGATAAATTGCTCCAAGTGGCCACGTTGGTTGGGGCCATGGATATTTCCCCACAATGGTTTTACCACGTAAAAACTATTAGTTGTATAGCTCATAAGGTGTCTCAGCATGGGCCTAAGTGTCCTAGGCATGCTGATGGACACATTAAACTACCCAGATCAGCCTTGTTGATTTTTTGCCTAAGTCTAACTTAGGAATTCAGCAAAAATTTTGTTTGAGTGCCTTGTGGGGCCAGGCTAGTGGGACACACAGCTTAGTGTTGTGTGGGGTCCAGTCCAAGGGAGGCACCTCAATCTAAGCCATTGAAGGTTGAATTAGGCACACATCTCAAGGCAGAAAGGAGGTTGAAGGAAGGACAAATGGAGGGACTGAGGGTGAGAAGGACCCACACAACTCTCATTGAGCAAGAGAGCTGAAGGAGGGCACTTGGCTGAGGAAGACGGAAAGAGCAGAGCTGAGAGAGGGGTGCTTTGGCTGGGCCGAATCTGCAAGGAAGAGAAGGGTCATACAGCACGCACACAGCTTAGCGTTGTGTGGGGTCTAGTCCAAGGGAGGCGCCTCAATTTGAGCCATTGAAGGCTAAACTGGGCACACATCTCATGGCAGAAAGGAGGCTGAAGGAAGGACAAATGGAGGGACTGAGGGTGAGAAGGACACACACAACTCTCATTGAGCAAGAGAGTTGAAGGAGGGCACTTAGCTGAGGAAGAGGGAAAGAGCATAGCTGAGAGAGGGGCGCTTTGGCTAGGCCGAATTTGCAAAGAAGAGAAGGGTCGTACAGCAAGCACACATCAACAAGAAAGGACGTTGTACCAGAGGTCGTACAACAGCAAGGAAGTGGGCCAATTATGGCCATACCACATCAATAGAAGAGGGTCGAAACTCAGGGGGCGTACAGGTCTATTTTCTATGTAGAAGAGGGCCAAGAAGGAGGGTCGTACAAGTCGTACTTTGTTGAGTCGTACAGCATCATCTTGGTTGGGATGTACTGCTGGAAAGTGAGTTGATTTCTATTGTAAGAAAATATTAGTTTTCTGTTGTAATTTTCTCATTCCTCTTAAGCCAATAAAGCCCCTCCTTTGTTGGTTTTCCCCACACTAGGCTTTCCAGGGTATTTCCGGTGTTGTCTAACTTTTGTGCTTGGTTTATGTTAGCTTTTGTTGTGTAATGTTGGTTAAATAACTCAATTGTAGGTTATTTGCATAAATTCTAAAGTTTATATTAGCTAGATAAATTTATGGGTTAAGTAAATTATTGGCAATAATTTTTGTTGTTGAGTTATAGGAAATTAACATGGTATCTAAGCTCAACCTCTGAATACAGAAGGAGCCAATTCATTTGTTGTGCAGACCATGGTGTGAATCGACAATGGGATGAGTTACCAAATAGAGTGTGCAAGTCAAACCAACTAACTTAAATGGCCAGTGCAGGCTTGAGGTTCGAAGACAGGCTGGAGGGTGCCTCAAACTTTAGTCCATGGAGGTAGCGAATGGGTTTGTTGCTGGAGGAAAATGGATTGTGGGAGTTTGTTGAAGGGAAAGCAGTACTTCTAGTTGATCCTGCACAACAACCAGCCCACCTCAAGAAGTATGTGAAGCCAAGGAGAATAATTGTTGATGGAGACAAAGACCAAATCATTCCTCATTTCTTTGGCAAGAAGACAGCTAAGGATATGTGGGAAGCCCTAGTAAAAGTGTACCAGTCTGATAACCAGAACATGAAGATGTTGCTTAGGGAGAAGCTAAGAAGCACGAAGATGGCCAAGGGAGAGTCAATGGTTACATATCTCACCAAGTTCACTCGGACCAAAGATGAACTAGTAGTTGTTGGGGAGACTGTGGACGAGACAGAGCTAGTGAGGACAACCTCAAATGGCTTCGCCAAGCAGTGGGAGGTGTTTTCCCAAGAAGTGGTGGCTCGAGAGAAACTCCCTAATTGGGAGAGGTTCTAGGATGACTTCATCCGAGAGGAGTTGCGAGTTGATGCCTCTCAAGCTAGCCAACCAAAGAGTGAAGAGGAGGAGAATGTGGCTCTTCATGTGAAGAGCGACAGTGCAGGAGGTTCAAGGGACATGAGCAAAGTGAAATGCTTTGCATGTCATAATATCGGTCACTATGCAAGCCAGTCTACCAACAAGAAGAAGAAGGAGGCACAGGTAGCAGCATCAGCATCTACTGAGATGGATGATTTTGCTAAGAAATTTGAGGAGGAATTTTATCTGGTCACTTTTCTTTCGAGCAGCAGTTTTGCAGAGTGTGGGGGCATTGGGGCATGGATCATGGACAGTGGATCATCTCGCCATATGACGGGGGTGAGGTCGATGTTCCTTAGAGTTTTGGATATAGGCTAAGACTTGCATGTGAGAAGTGCAGCTAGCACCATGCATGCAATGAAGGGGGTTGGATGTGTCAGATGTCGGCTCATCTCTGGAGGTGGCCAAGGTGGTGTTTGTTCTAGAGCTAAAGCTAAATTTGCTCTCAGTATCAACTCTAGAGGATATGGGGTATGCAGTTATGTTCGAGAATGGACAGTTACTCATACGGTCAGAGGCAGCATATACCTAGGATGCAGCAATGAGGCTTGGCATTAGGGAGGGTATGTTGTACAGGTTGTTGGGACAGCCTGTAGTGGAGTCCAAGGGGACCTTGGATCAGAGATCAATGCCAAAGACTGAGTCTGGTGGACGAGTGGCTTCATCCAAGACTGCCAAGTCTGTCAGCTGGTATGACATGACATCGATGGATGAGGAGAACAGGTTATCAGATCAAAATGCAGCAGAGGTAGTCAGAGGTTCTTCAAGTTCAAAGGGAGTAGCTACAGCAGCAATAGCATATTTGAAGGGGTCAGAGGTTGATCCAGGTGGAGACACCTTCCTCGCTAAGAGGGAGTGTTGGTTTGTATAGCTCAGAAGGTGTCTTAGCATGAGCCTAAATGTCCTAGGCATGTTGATGGACACATTAAACTACCCAGATCAACCTTATTTATTTTTGGCCAAGTCTAACTTGGAAATTCAGCAAAAATTTTGTTTGAGTGCTTTGTGGGGCCCATGCTAATGGAGCGCATAGCTTAGTGTTGTGGGGTCAAGCCCAAGGGAGGCGCCTCAATCTGAGCCATTGAATGTTGAATTGGACAAACATCTCCAGGCAGAAAGGAGGCTAAAGGAAGGATAAATTGAGGGGTTGAGGGTGAGAAGCACACACACAACTCTCATTGAGCAAGAGAGTTGAAGGAGGGCGCTTGGCTGAACACACAACTCTCATTGAGCAAGAGAGTTGAAGGAGGGCGCTTGGCTGAGGAAGAGGGCAAGAGCAGAGCTAAAAGAGGGGCACTTTGACTGTGCCAAGTCTGCAAGGAGGAGTAGGGTTGTACAAAAAGCACATAGCAGCAAGAAAGGAGGTCGTACCAAATGTCGTACAACAACAAGGAAGAGGGTCGATTCTAGTTGTACCACATCAGCAGAAGAGGGTCGAAACTCGAGGGTCGTACAAGCCGATTTTTTGAGCAGAAGAGGGCCAAGGAGGGACGTACATGTCGTATTGTACAGGATCGTATAGGTTGTACTTTGTTGGATCGTACAACCTCATCTCAGCTGGTTCCTACTGCTGGAAAGTGAGTTGATTTCTACGGTAAGAAAATCTAAGTTTTCTGCAGTAATTTTCTCATTCCTCTGAAGCCAATAAAGCCCCTCCTTTGTTGGTATTCCCCACTGGGGTTTCCAAGGTATTTCTAGTGTTGTCTAATTTTTGTGCTTGGTTTTTGTTAGCTTTTGTTGTGTAATGTTGGTTAAATAACTCGGTTGTAGGTTATTTGCATAAATTTTGAAGTTTATATCAGCTAGATAAATTTATGGGTTAAGTAATTTATTGGCAATAATTTATGTTGTTGAGTTACAGGAAATTAACAAAATCATCAGTGTGTTGATCTTTGGTCGGGTTGTGTGAGTGGTTATTGAAGGTGTTCGTCCTCTATTGAAATAGATATGTTGTTGAACTTGTTATCATAGAGCATTTGAAGACCCGCTCCCATTGTAAATCGAGATCTTGAAGCTGTGTTGTTGCATCTCTAGTTTCTTCCATTTTCGTACATTTCTGGGTCAAGAGGAATGTTCCATTGCGCCTGAAGTGCTACTTTCAACTAGAAATGTTTTTCATTTCACTCAAAAAGGTTTATGTTTACCCAAGGTACGACCATTTCAATCAGATCCTGAGATATAAAGCCTGAATATGCCCTTTTAAATTTTTACAAAGATAATATTTTGATTTTTGTTTTTTATTTCCAAGTTGCTACTCTTTTCGATCTGCATATGTTCTTTGCCCTGCACTCTGTGCAATCTCAACAAATCCGAAACAAAGCGGAAAGGATTTTTTTGTCTGAGTATGGTCTTTGCCATGTGCTCTGTGCAATCTCAATAAATCAGAAACAGAGGGAAAATTTGCATTTTTCGGGTAAGCTAACCGAGATCTAACCCTTGTTGTTGTTGAGAAGCAAAAATAGTTTGAGTGTAAATGCATGAAAAGAAGTTTTTATGGAGCATGCACTCCAAGGTGGTCTTCCAAAACAACAACAACAAACAAAACAAGGGTCCCAAACCCTCGTTGCCAGCTTCTACTCCTGATGGTAACAAAGGAGCAAAATCCAAAAGTAAGAAAACTGACAGATATTGTAACTTTTATGGGAAAGATGGTCATGTGGAGCCTAAATGTTTTAAAAAGATGGAAGCCTTAGAAGCAATGATGAAGAAGCACAATATCAGTATTGATTCTTCTTCTTCTTCTTCTCATGGACATGCACTTTTTGCTTCTGGTTTCTCCTTCAATGCAGCTTCTACATCTTTTGATGAGTGGCTTATTGATTCTGGAGCATCTTATCATATGGCTAAGGATAAAGACATGTTTTCTACTATAAAGGAATGTAACACCAAGAAAATATTTGTTGGTGATGATAGATCTCTTAGTGTTGTAGGGTCTGGAACAGTTAGGTAGATAATGGTCATTTCAATGATGTATTATGTCTTTTGTAACAATTATGTTGTTATTTGATTATAAACAAAATATTTTTGAATAGATAATGATTGATAAAATGAATAATAGTTAATAATACATTCACCCTCATGACGGTTTACTTATAGCATTGATTGGACACAAGTGAAGAGGTACGTGCCTTTTGATCATGAAGAGGTGTGTGCCCCTTGGTTGTTTTATTTAATTAAATTATTGTTATTATTATTATATATTTATGTTCGTAACATTGCCATCCCCTTAAGATTTTGCTTCGTCCTCAAAGCAAGGGTAGTGATGGGTATTGTTGGAGAAATTGTTTTGGTCCCCATGATGAATCTTCTTCTAGAAGGTTTTTCCATCTGATGAGATATTCCTTAATGGTTCTGGAGCGTAACACCTTTTCCTTAGTGGCAAGAATACCTTCCGGTTCTAAAGTAATTCTCCCTTCGTCATCAAATTAGGGTCAAAAGAGTTGATTCACGGTGGCTTGGAAGGTCATTGGAGCATTCATTAATCCGAATGGCATCACCTTGAACTTATAGTGGCCTTCGTCTGTTTGAAAAGCAGTTTTTGGCACATCCTCTAATCTTACTCGGATCTGGTAGTACCCTGACCTTAGATCCAATTTTGAAAAGTATTTTGCTCCGTGGAGTTCGTCTAACAGTTAATCTATGAAGGGTATAGGAAATTTGTTTTTTATAGTTATTTTATTTAACCCTCGATAATCTATGCATAGTTTGAAGGATCCATCTTTTTTTCGAACCAGGATTACTGGTGCTACATATGGGCTTCTGCTTGTTGTAATAACTCCACATTTTAGTAGGTCTTGAATTAGTCTTTCTATCTCCGTTTTATGGTGGTGCGGATATCGATCAGGTTTGATGTTAACTGGTGTTGAATCTAGTTTAACCTCGATTATATGCTCTATCTTTCTTTCAGGTGGCAACTTCATAGGTACATCTTGGAATACCTTGTCGTATTTTTGTATTAATGCTCGAATCTCTAGATGTTGAGACTGGACCATTTCTGTTGCTAATATCTCCATCTGATGACACCGTGCCACATAAGTTGGTGCTCCTTTTCGAATTAGTTTCTCCATTTGTCGTGAAGATATAATTTGGGTGGGAGGTGGTTGGAATTTGTATAATTTATATCTTCTTCCTTCCCATTTGAATTTTATAAATTGTTTTTGGTGATTTGCAGAATAGGTCCCCAATGTTTGTAACCATTGAATTCCTAGGATGACGTCTACTACCCCAAAGGTACTGTGTAAAATCTAGATTCCAATTCATAATCTTCTATCTGAAGCTTGACCTTGTGACATTTTCCCACTCCATCAATTTTTTTGCCATCTTCCACCATTACTCTTATATTTGATGCTGGATACACGAATAGGTTTAATCTATTCGCAACATTTATATCTATAAAATTATGGGTGCTCCCTGTATCTACTAAAATGGTGACATTCTCCTTTTTTACGTGCCCTCTTCTGGTTCTGTATTGGGGGAATCACTTTCCTCTTTACCTTCGTTATTTGAGTTACTTTCAGATGTGTCTGAATCTTTCTTTGCTTCACAAGTATACAATTTTTTACTATTGCATTTGTGCCCAGGTGACCACTTGTCTCTACAATATCGACATTTGTTTTTCCATTTCTTATTTGAGTCCTGATGCCTGCCTTCACTTTCCCTCAAATGAGGTGGTACATACTTGTTATACTTGTCTGCAGAGTATTTCTTTGTTCTATCATCTGGATATTTATTTAAGTTTTCTGGACTTGTGAATGATGGCTTATTAAACTTGTTTTTTTGCTCAATTAGCCTTGCTGCGTGTCTAGCATCCTCGATAGTTTTAGGATTCCATAGTTTAATTTCACTACGGATGTAGTCCTTCAACCCACAAATATACATTTTTAACAATTGTTCATCAATGAATCCACTTTGCCTTGTTGCCGGCACCTCCCATTCGTGTGAGTCGTTTACACTTGCCTTCTACTTAAGATGCACAATCTTGTTAAATAGGTCATCATCCTCTTTGTCATGGAATCTTTTTAATAGGGCAGCTGTGAAGTTTTTCCAATGGAAGGAACGAGCGTCACATTTCCTGGACCACCATAAGTACCAGTCATAAGCTTCTCCTTCTAAACTATTAGATGTTGTTATTATCTTTTCTTGTTCGCCCAGAGGGGGGTTTGATTCAAAAATACCGTCCATTTTGTTGATCCAGACAATGACTCCTCTATGGTCCTTACTATTGTATTTCGGTAACTCCTTTTTAAACTTTTGGTAATCTCTATCTTGAAATTTGTGCGTATTTCTTGAAAATATTGGCTTTGATCCTCTAAATTTTGCGATCCGGGACTTTGTGGTGGTCTTTGATAGGCTAAGGGCTCTGCGCATAATGCGTACATTCGTTCGGTCAATTGATCAATTCTCGTGATCTGTGCATTAAACATCCTTGTATTTTTGTCCTTGCCGTTACCCCTCATTCTTAAATAACTATTCCATCGCTCTTCTGACGTGTTTATTAATGTGTCAATTCTGTATTATTTTTGTAATAATTTATCGATTTTTTCCAATAGTGCCTTTTGTCCTTCGCTGAATTCCTCCCGACTTTTTTCGACTTTACCGAGACGATATTTAAAGCTGTTTATTTCCCTTTTACGGTTAATTTCTTCTTGTGTCTCCTTTTTCTTTTTCCTGCTTCCTTCTATATTTTATTAATTTTTTAAATATAATTCTCTGGGAAAAGAAATTTAATGATAAGTCTTATACAAGGTGTTTTGTTTTATAATATAAGTTACTTTATTAAAATAAAGTGAATTTTTTTTAGATTAAATGACTTAATAGAAGGATACGACTTTTTTTTGAAAAGCCACGAGTGTGAATTAAGGTAGATGATTTAGAGGATACGGCAGCAGTGGGGACAGGGACAGTAAAAAAACTGATCGTGGAAAAAGGTATGGCAGCAGGCAGCAGTGATGTAGCTGCAGCAGACTGAACAGGTGGGTGGACGGAATGTACGGGACAGGTACAACAGGACGAGACAGATACGGCAGCAGAAGTATGGATTTACAACGGATTGTGGCGGATAGCGTACAGATTAATGGTACAGCGAACATGTATGTTCTATAATCAGCTTGCTGGCTGTATGATCACCGGATTTAACCCAAGTTGCCAAGGAGTTTCTCTGATACCACTGTAACAAGAAGACTTGTTATTTAAATTGGAGACACAGTATTTCTGTATTGATGAATGATTGAATAAATGAATAATAGATGATTACAATCACCCTCGCGACGGTTGCTTTATAACATTGACTGGTCACGAGGTTGAAGAGGTACGTGCCTCTTGACTTTTCAATTATTTAATTAATTATCTTTTATATTATTATTCTATTTATTATAATACATTTATGTTTGTGACATTGCTTGATCGGATTCCATTGATGGCAAACTGGAAAAGGTTGAAAACATAGAATGTTTAGCCTTCTTTAGCTTTTAGCTAGATACTCAGGTTTGTATCTCTTTCTGCTTTTAGCATTGATCCAGGAGTTGATTTCAATCTCCCACTTTGTACTTTCACCGAATGTACCCTTTTAGTCCCTTTGAGCTACTTTTGTTATCATTTGTTGGACATTAATAAAATTATCTTATCTTATCTATTTGAATCCCATAAAAGGAATTTTAGCATTTTCATGAGAATAAGGCTTGAAGTTATATAATCTCCTATGCATATTTTCCTGATACGTTCTTACAATTCTTTATGCTGCAAATGCCTTACCTGGGATAACTACATATGTTCAATTAAAGGCAGGCTTCCAGTGAGTTCTTCTTGCAAGGTCAGTAGAAGGATATAAGAACCAATTTTATCAAGCGTTGTCAGGAATGAACTTATATGATCATTGCAGAGGCCCATTGATGCCTTGAAAGGTTTCTTATTCTTTCCAACCAGAGATTATGCTTTTGTTCTTTGAAGTTTGCGTGTGTTTCTGCTTTTAGTATTGAACAAGGGATGCCTGCTTAAGTTCATTTTTGCTGTTAACTGTTGTTCATCTTTTTGATGAAGGCTGATTGATCACAATGGAGTCAGTTCCTTTTCCAGTGCTCTTAGTGCTTTCCAGTTCAACAAGTGAACTGTGTTGTTATGTGAGAAACATGGATACACAATCAGATTGTGAGAATTTATAAAATCTCAGAATTATTTGTTTATATTTTTTGTTCGTTATTTAATTCAATTTTAGACAATGAGAATTAATGAGCTGTTTATTAACTACTTTTCCGATAAATTTATTGTTGATCAACTAATTTTGGACAGAAAGAATGCCCAAACACATTCAAGGGAACATGAATAATTAAGTTTGCTATTAACTATTTTAGTTTAGTGATGCATAATTTGTTCTTCTTTAATGCACTGATGTGTTAACTATCTCAAGAGTTGTAGGCTATTGATTTATTTTTTCATTTTGTGTGCAGTCACTGTTCTTTGCAGGAGATTAAAGGAGCAAGCTGTGCAGTTGCAAGTGCCAATACAGGCAATCATTCCACTGCGAACAGCTGTTCGGAAACTTCAACTTTCTCCCGAGCATTTGACTCCTCTGCACCCAGACTTTTTGCTTGTATGTTTGTTGGCTAAATGCTATAAAGCTGCATTAAGCATTTTGGAGGAGGACATTTTTGAGATTGATCTACCGAAGGATTTCATATTGTACTGCTATTATGGGTAAGAATTCATTTCCATTACCTTTTAAGCATACAATGTGCAGTGCCTGTCTTTGCATCCATAGATGTTGCTAGGAAATACTAATGTCTCTGTTTCACCTTTCTTCTAATATTTATCAGGAAGCTTGTTGAATAATTTGATTTGTACGCACTATCGATGGGTCAATTGAAAATTGTCATTTTGAAGGCTGTTTTAAGTAAACAGAAAGCACACTTATTAACAGACAGTAAAATCAAATGGTGTATCTAGATTCTAGCCAACAATGTCCCATGAAAATTCTTTTCAAGGAACACATCTATTTTGCTGGTTAATTTCCAAAAAGTCTTTGTATAGATAGATATTTTCTTGGAACATGAACTATTGCAGCCTTGATAGGAAAAAGGCAATATTGTTTTTGTGCGACACAGTCACTGCAAGTATACTGCTTTTTATTCATAAAAATTGGTTCTCCTTCGTCACACTATGTGGACAATCTGTCCTTCTAGTTGTTTAGAAGTCAACATGAATGACAATATGTTTTAACTTTTGAGGTCTTCATAATGTTTTTGAGACATGATGTGGGTTGTGTAGGTTTGCTAAAAACATGTCTGTATCAAAAGTGAAGACACGATATTCTCTTTATAAATTTATAGTCATAAATATAGTTTTGCTTTATCCTTGATAAGTTATATAAGATGAGATAATTTTATTAATGTCCAACAGATGACCACAAAAGTAGGTCAATGTCAGTATATCCAGAGCAGTACAAAAAGTGGGAGTGCAGAACCAGCTCCGATAGCTATGCTAACAGCAACCAGAAAAAAAATACTAAGAACATAGCTAAAGGACTAGCTCAGAGAAAAGAGACACAGACCTAATGAATACATGAATCCATGATTGACAACTCATGAGGAATATATCAAGAGGAGCTGGAACTAAATGCAACGTTTGATATACAAAGATTGTCCTTTGGGAAAATCTGTGGGCTTCTTTTGGGTTTTAAGCCTCCCATAGCTGTCAATGGGGACAACCCCCTGAAGATGGAGGCTTTATTGTGGTAGAAGTTTCAAACTACAGTTGTCTAATATGAGTATGAACTTTGTTGAATACTCATCTATCTATCTATCTATATATATATATATATCACTCAATGCAAAATACTGTTTGGGCAGCAAGGAATGCTGGCAAATAAACAATTAATGATTGGAATTGCTGCCATCTGATAGCAGAATCTGGCCAAGTGAGATGATGAAAAGGATATATATATATATATATATATATATATAGTTCAGAGATCCCTTAAAGAAGCATTATCGTTGCTGTAGGACAATCAGTAGTAGTATGTCACATAGTTTCTGTCTGTCACTCGTGTAGGAAATTTCTATGTAGATACCAGATTCTAGCTTTTTTTTAACAACTGTATTTGAATGTATTTCTTGCCTACCTAGTCAGTAGTCATAAACCATCATCTCTAGAACATTTAAAAAGTTGGTTGTCTCCATATAGGATAGGTTAGTTAGAATAGGAGCACTGCCATTTCTTTGAGGCTTAATCACTGAAAAAGCATGGCTGATCTGAGGCCCATAGTACCATTAGATGCATGTTTTGAAATCTTCTCAAAACTACTTTGCTATAGATTGGATCATTGGATACACTTTCAAAAAGAATCATTTTAAAAGGAGTAGAATGTCTTTGTCCAAGAAGCAAAATTCTATAGAAGTTTACAATAGTGGAAAATACACTACATCTAGTTTACTGCTCCAAGTACAAGGGGAATTCCAATTCTACTTCTTATCCATGATCCCCAAGAAAGAAGCTCCTGAAGGAATTAGCGAAACACTGAATTAAGACCGACAACACTTTGCAATGTATCTAAAACAATCTTCTACAGATAACCAGCTAGAGACTTTGAAAACAATCATTTTGATAGAGCAACATCATTTGTCTAATGAAGAATCATCAAGACGATTTTAAAATGGTTCAAGTCTCAAGAGTATTGTACATATTAGTTAGAGTAGTAGTAATAAGATCCGAAATGTGACTCCAATTCACATGTCTAATAGCAGAGTTGCCATATAATGTGTTTATCTCATTATTCATCCATAAACTGGAATTTTGTTTTCATCTTGGATAGAAATGGGTCAGCATTTCTTGTGCAAATTTTCTAATGCCTGAAATGACATTTCGTCTTCTATTTCTTTCTGCCTTTAGATCTGAAGGTTCCATATGAGGATTTCCATGATGTCTTGTGGGACGGTTTTCTGTCCATTCAAGCAAAAATATAATCTAGTGTATCATAAGCAGGAGGTTGTCTGGCTCCTTCCCAGGATAGTCCAGACTGGTCCTCTTAGCCCATGCCATTACCAGTTGATATCATCAGGCTTGGCATTGGTGCTTTCATAGTGGTTGATGGGGCTGCAGACCCCTTCCCTGATTTTGATTCAGATTAGGGTCTATCTCTTCTCTTGGCTTTTGCTCATCATCCAATCAACCTTCTCTGATACAGTAGTTTTTGTTCTTCATAATCAACCTAATTTGGTCGTTTGTGGACATTAATCTGATTGTCCCTTCTTTCTTTCTTGCTATATTGGCATTCATTATCTATAATTAACTCTGCTCTGCACCACAAGTCAACGGAGAACAAAAAAATTTAACCATAGAGTACTTCTGTTTAACCTTGGGATATCACTTAGAAGAAACTATTATGTAAGCAAGATCCACTGGTCTATGCCTCGAACAAATGAAGGGCATGTTTATTACACTAGGTGGGTTATATTTGCAAGGGTTAATGGCCATGTATGCTAATTTTGCTATTGTTGGCTGTCATGGGAATTTTGTGCCCTATAAGCCCAAAAAGGTTTTATCTTCATTTGATTATGAGAAATGTAGCATGGGTTCGAGGGTAGACTGTGTGTCAGCTATGAGTAGAGGGTACCTGGTAAGGATCTCGAGTCTTTGGGTATGCAGTACAGGGTATAGCTAAGATACATTTTGTCAAAAAAATTTGGGCGCTAGCGAAAAGTTGCTTTCCTCTTGTATTAAAAGTTGAAATGTTCTGTTATTAGGAAATAGATGTTTTTGTTCTGTTAAATTTTAACATATGTTCTGTTAATATAATGCAGGGGAATGGTTTTTATTGGATTGAAACGCTTCAACAAAGCCCTAGAATGTTTTCAGCATGTGAGTGGGTAACATGCTCTCAAGTTGATTCTGCTGCTTGTTTTCTGCTTAAGCATTTTTGACAACTACTGTTGGATTATTGGAGTTGCCAATTATGTTGTGTTTTGTGTAGGCTATTACAGCCCCAGCGACAACTTTGACTGCAATAACTGTGGAAGCATACAAAAAGTTTGTCCTAGTTTCTCTCATTCACACTGGTCAGGTTAGTTCTTTGATTCCTAGTTTCATTAATGTTAATATATATCATGCTGCTACAAAATACTTAGTTTACATCCACAATTCTGTGTTGAAGTGTGTTAAACAAATGATATTTCATTCAAACCAAGGTAATTGTGCTAAACAAACCTTGTTCCTTTCAAAGTCAATCCAAGATTTTTGTCACAGTGTGACAAATTGATGCCATCCCTGCTCATAGAAACAAAGGTGTTAAAGCTGATCAGTTCTCCAATAGGACATCCACATAACCTGTGTAGGTTCTATACAGACATACAATATTAAATGAAAATGAACTAGCGAGCTTATGGAATGCAGTCAATAATATGTCATTATAGCAATATTGATTCTTGTAAATCATCTATAAGATGTTATAGCCTGTGAAAATTTGTTGAGAATATGGCAACTGATACTTTTGATTTGTTCATTCTTCTTTCTCTTTATTTCTCTTATAGCTGACTTTTGTTTTCTCAAAATTTATTACAGGTTCCAGCATTCCCAAAATATACACCTGCTGTTGTCCAAAGAAATTTGAAATCTTGCACTCAGGTATATGCAGTCATTGTTGTACATACCACAGACCTGATTCATGTTTTTGTTCAAATAAGCCAATAATTAAATTGGTTAATTTACATTTTTCAATTATTTATGAAATGTTTTTTCCTATTTCAAGTACAATAAGTCTTTATTGTATTTCTGTATGCATTATTTTTTAATAGATGGCTTTTGCATGTTAGCAAACCTTGTGCCGTTATACCTGGAAATTTTCCAAATATGGGAACTAGTGCAAAATAACTAGGAAACACTCTGGGAACTAGTGCAAAATGACTAGGAAACACTCTGGGAACTTGTGCCAACCATTTCCTATAGGGGAACTTCCAGGAAATGTTTCCTGGCATTTTCTAGTACAGAAGGGGAATTTCCAGCCCCGGAAGAATGGGTTAAAAAAATTCCTAAGTGGCATGGTACTCACCCCCTAGTAGAAAATGGAAAACAAGGAAACCATAATGAAATATATGAAAATAACAGCTGTAAAAAGAAACTAAGATATACAGTTTATGAAAACACAACCGATTTTTTTCTAATATTTATGCATATTTTATATACATATATCTGTATAATTTCCCTATTTCATAAATTTTTTGCTCATCTGTGGGTATTATTTCCACAGGGAAAAAATCTGTATATTTTTGTAGCAAAAATATACACGTTGCAGCTCCCTGTTGGAGCTCATATACAGGTCAAGAAGACTCTGCTGAACCTTTGCTGCCAAAATAGCAAAAGGTTTCAAAAGATCCTTACAATCAATAACAATTCAAATACATGAAAACTGTTTCATTTTTCACAATTGGAACTCCATAGATATGAGTTCCTCTCCCTCGCTGTACTCGTAGATCCCGCACGCACCAGACGGAAGGGCCAAAGCCTCTTTGGAAAGGGTATCAGCTTGAGTATTTAACTCTCTGTATATATGGTTACAGGAGTACCATTCGAATGCATTTAAGTCTTGACGTATGTCCTGCAATAAAAACTTTAGACGGATATTATTCATAGAAAATTTTCCGTTCACCCAATCTACTATCAGTTTGGAATCGCTGAAAATCTGAATTTTCCTGATTCCTTTTGCATTGAACTCTAGCAGCATCCACAAGCCAATGAATTCAGCCCTGGTGTTTGTTCCTCTACTGGGGGAATATCTGAGGTGGGCAAAATGTCAAGAGGAGAAATGGACAACAATGCCAACGCCACATCTAGGCGGATGACCCTGTGAGCTGCTGTCAAAGAAACCCCATGGCACACCAGCCAAGAGGTTGGGCTTAATGGGAAGTCTAGTCTTCTTTTCCTTAGCCTCTGACTTGAACTCCTTAGCAATTTTTAATACCAGACCAGCGACTGCTTCAGCAGGAAGAGCTTCATCTTTGAATATGCTAGAATTGCGTGCCCACCAAATGGAGTGAACGAAAATGCAGGGTAAGCCCTCAAATAACTTAACGCCTTTATCCGAAAGCCAGCTCTTGAAGCAATCTTCGAGAGAGTTGTTGTTCCACTGAAGAGTGAATCCCAAATTGTCCTTGATGATGGACATCACATGAGTTGAGTAGGGACAAGATATAAACAAATGCGAGGCTGATTCCGTTGAACGCATACATAGTTTACAAATGCTGGGACCAATCCAGCCTTTTTTGACGCAATTGTCCCACATAAGGAGCTTGTCGCTGATGGCTAGACAGGACGTAATCTTGCACTTAAGCGGGGCCTTGAGCTTCCATATAAGAGCCCACCACCATTTCCTTTCAGTGACATGAATGTGCTGAAATTTGAGTTCTTAAACAGATAACAGTAGTTATCAACAGTTAACAGTAGTATTCTTTAACTTTTAAGAAAGACATTCACACTGTGCACAAGTATTTATCCCGGGAAACCCTCACGGGAAAGAAAACCCAGCAAAACTTCTTGTGATATATATAACAGTAGTATTCTTTAACTTTTAAGAAAGACATTCACAGTGTGCACAAGTATTTATCCCGGGAAACCCTCACAGGGAAGAAAACCCAGCAAAACTTCTTGTGATATATATTAGTCAATCAAGTACGATGTCAGTGCAATACTTCTCCTTGAGAGAAAGATAAGTTACAAGACAATAAGTTAATAACACTTAGTGCTATCTTCGTGTTTCAGATATTCTCAGCCTCTACCACAGATCTTCCCTCAACGTAAACTTGGACCTGTGGCTATTGTTGTTCACAAGGTTCTGTAGCTGCTGCTGTTCAGAAAATTATGTTCTGTAGCCACTGCTGCTGCCTTAGATCTGTAGCTTAAAGCTGCCCTTTATTTTACCTCCAAACACTCAGACCTGCAATAGAGGTTTGCCTCAGAACAGGCCGATTTTTTTTTTTTGCCTCAGTCTGCCTCAGATTCGGCCTCCTAGCTGCTGCCTCAGACTGAACCTCCTAGCTGCTGCCTCAGACCTGAGTTACTCTGCCTCAGATTGTGTGTATTGTGTGGGGGGCGCCTCCCTCCTTATACAGGATAGATCACCCTAGGTTAGTGGCGACCTTAGGTAGGTTAGGGCCGAGTTAAGATTAGGTTAGGGCCGACCTTAGGTTAGGTTAGGTTAGGGCCGACCGACTTACACAGGGCGATTTAGGACCGACTTACACAGGGCGGTTTAGGACCGACTTACACAGGGCGGTTAGGAGAGTATCCTCTGCAGCTGGCCAAACTTCAACACTCCCTCTCAGCAAGGAGGGTATTCTTTAGGCATACATATTCACACAATTCCTTCTAGTCTTTGCACTTGACTATTGACTTGCTGACATCCACACAGGATCTATATATCACAAGAAGTTTTGTAACCTTATACAGATAAGGATCATTTCATGGGATGTGATCATCTA
>CBVK0100131401.1:0-23900 GCA_900067695.1 Picea abies | reverse complement strand
TCTTTATAACCCAAAGGATAAAATTGCTTCCTATGTGCAGAAATGAAATCCTTCCATGATGGAAATACATTACCCACATTTTGTGTTCCTTTTTACAGCTTGCTCTACCACCAGATAAGAGTTGTACCTGCAAGTCTCAAGGATGCCAACTTGATTCATGTGGCCTCATCCTCGATCTGTTGCACACTACAATATACCTCCATCTGCCTGATCTAGTTATCAAGTTTTTCTGCATTTACTTCACCATCATATATGGGCAACTCAAATTTTACATCAAGTTTTAACAATGGCATTTCATGTTTATTCTTATGAACATTTTTATTTCCACTAGATTTAGAACTTGAAATTAAAGAAGAAGGATAAGAAGGAGATGTTGATGGAGGTGAAGGAGGAATCTGAGGATGGTCCTCCTCCTCTTCACTTTTTCCCTTTGAAGAATCACCTAAAACTGGTCGCTTCTGTTCCAAGTAATCTTCGTACAAGACTTTCACCATCTCTGACATAGCAAGGAATGTTTTCCGGAACTCTTTCTCATCTTGAGAAATCCCTTCTTCCGATGCCATCTTCTCGCTGTGAGAAGCTCTTTTTCTCAATCCAATTAATGGATTCTCTGCAACAAGCTCGCCTTCACCATGCTATAGCTTTTCCCTAGTTAACATGCAACTCAAATCTAACATCAACTAGCTCTGATACCACTTGATCCGTAGGATCTTTTAATGACTTATGGTTGAGTTTTAATTTTTCATGCGTTAATTAACCATTTGAGAAAACTTAGTGAAGAATGAGGAAAGAAGAGGAATTATTATAGCCATATACACATATGCAGATCTGAAATGAAATAATAGACAACAAACCATAACACGCAGGTTGATAATGGAGTTCGACACAACTTTGCCTACGTCTCTGGGCCTTTGTCTCTGTGGGAGAGACTTCTTTATTTCTATTCAAATGCTCAAAATTACATCACTGCAATTCCAAATGGCTACAAGACTGATCTCGTCTTGTTCGTCCAGATCTCTAGAACCCAGCAAAGAAAATGGCACGCAAAATGGACATCCGGAGCTCCCAGAAATGATCCAACAGCGTCTCCTCCTCAAAAGCTTCTCTGCATCAAAATGGCTTTGGCTTGGCTTCTCTTCAGCATCATTCTACTCTGAATTCCCCCTTATGGCCTCAAACAGGCCTGTGTTATATAGTTGGGAAGTTGGTTACTCATCTCCAACTTCCTCCCAAAAATTAGGCTCCAAAACTACCCAATAACTCCCAAAAATGGAGAAAATACATTAAAAATAGGTTTAATTAACAATAAAAACCCAAAACATGGTTATAAAACCACTTTATAGTTAAAATTGGGCTTAAGCCCCCGAGCCCTGGGCGCGCGCCCCCTTGGCAGGTCATATGGGACATAATAGGACCACGGGCTATAAATTTGAAACACCCCCGCGCACCTTCTTTGGATTGAATCTCGGGTCGTATGGGGCTGCCCGAGAACCAAGGGCCAGGCCCATTCCAAACTCCCGCCGAAAACACGTCGATGGTTATGTGTTGGCACCCGTGCTCCAAACATACGTGATCGCATAACATATGGGAACCATGGGCTGGGGCTAAGCCCCGACCCTTTTTCCCGTCGACGAACCATTAGTTTCAATTCAAATATTTAAATTACCGCATAGTTAACAAGAACCACCATGGGGGCGGGAGGTTAGCCCAGCCCCGCTAGTCTACTGCCCACCGGGGAGGTCACGGGTTCGACCCCCGACCATGCCATAACAATTTTACCAAAACAAAACAGCCAATTACGAGGTGCCACATGGCAGCCCTTAACTGGGCCACGTGGCACCTTAACCACCAACCAAACCATGACACATGTCAACTGCTGATTGGCCCACGTGCCTGCCATGTCAACTGTCGTACTTCCTATGTCAACTTTCCACATCATCCCTGTCGTACTTCCCTGTCATCCTGCCACATCACCTACTGACGTCACCCGCGCCACGTGTCACCCTTATAGTGGTGACACATGTCACCTCGGGATAGGTCCAACTGTACGCCAAAATGTCCAAATCTGCCTGCCACATGTCATCACCCGAGGCTACCACATCACCTGTATGGACATGCCACGTCAGAGTACGGACATGCCATGTCATCGTCTGTACGGACTTTACAGACTGCAAAGTCAACATTTTTTTGTCTGTTTGACTTTTCAGACAGAACGTGATATCTTCTCCATATGGAGATCGTTTGACAAAGTAAATATACCACTAGAATCAGGAAGACGAGATGGACGCGATGGAGCTAGTTTCGTCGCATTCTGAGCACTTTCATTTTTGAGCATTTTTCAAGCCTTGTCAGGCTTCTCAATCCGATTTCGGATCACTCGTTTTGGATGGGGGTTAAAATTGCAATTAGTTTGAAATGAATTCCTTGACAATGGATGCAAATATTTAAAATTGACCCTCAAATTGAAAAGTAATGCTACTAGTAGCACTGATTCTATTTTTGGAGTATAAATTTCCACTTAATTGCGACCATGGCATTGATAGCTCATACACTCAAAAATATAAAACTGCAACTGACTTTTAAATCCAAAAGTGGCATTACTTGAATTTTTTTATTAATTAGTTATTATTGTTTTTAATAATGTATAGTAAAAAATAACTAAATTGAAGAAACAAATCCATAAACAAAGAAAAGAAGAAAAAAAACCTATTTTTCTAATTACAAAATGAAAACAATTTATTTTTTTAAAAGAGAAAAAAGACACCTAAAACACAAATTTTAAATTAAAAAAAAAAAAATAGTTTACACTTTAAAAAATTATGAATTTGAAAAAGAAAAAAGATAAACTTGAAATTAAAAATAAAAAAATTTAAAACTAAAATTCAAAAGAGATTAATAAAAATAATAATAATAAATTTTAAAACAAAATCAAACTAAACAAAAAAATAAATAAAAATAAAACTTAGAATCTAACTAAATAATAATAATAATAATCTATTTTTAAGGTCACGGCCAAGCGAGACACCAAATTGGTGTATGAGACCTCCTCCGCCCAACGATTTTACCGGTAAAGTCTACAGAGGTATACATACCCTACCCCCCTTTGGATTTCAACCTATGACCTCTTACAAGGAAACAAATGTTCTTAACCATTAGGCCGACTCATAACCAAAAAATTAAATGAAATTAAACAAATTTATATTAAAACCTAAAAAAAAAAACAATAATTTTGGGTGGGTAGTAGGAGGTTGGGAGTTTCTCAGAATCACCCCCTCACCCTATCCCCACCTCCATCCCCATTCCACCTATTGGTCCTAAGGTTTTCACCTGACTGTTATTTGGCAAAGCTAGGTCGCCTTAGTTGTTGAAAGGATTGGTTTTGTATAGGTTTAATTTGTTTGTTGGTTAGTTGATAGATGGGTTTCCAAGGAAAGGGATCTAGTTTTATTGTTCAACAATATCACTATAACATTTCCCTTGGTTGGTGGCATGCATTTTGGTAAGAAGATAAAGATATAAAGAATAAGACAAAGGAAATACAAACAAGTATACAATTTGTCACTTGCTCTATGAAATTTCAAACTTAAAATAATATTTCAGATCCAAAATATGTACATGGACCCAAATCATCCAAGCAAGTTCTACTAAAATAAACCGTTCACTGAAACAATAGTTGAGATTGGATTGCATGACAATAAACAGTTCATTGAGACAATAACTAAAAGGAAAAGAAACAACACTTTGCATTCATTTGAATTTGCATCTAGATAAGATAAGAAGGCACACAATATTTGAGAAAAAACAATGTGTCACCAAAAATTATATTCACCAGGTGGGAAAATTAACATTTTTATGCTTCATCCCTCCAAAAATTTAACCCTTTTACATCAAAAGATCCATCTATTTATCTCGATCTAGAGAGGGTTTGATTACCTATCTAGGATCTAAAATCTAAAGTTGAACTTTACATCACAATCAAATATTGTAGATTCAACTTCATTGTTACTTCCTAGTTACAATTTGTAAACATTTGTTTACATTGAGTGGTGTTGATTTGAAGTGTCAGTTCATAAATCCCCATTAATTCGACCTAAAAAACATTGTTATTATAAAAAAAAAAAATCAACTTATTACAAGTGGCAACAGTGCATCTAACTAAACCAAAAAAAAATTCTATTATTGCAACTAGAAATTATTGTTGATAATTGAAGTAAACAAGATGCATAACAAAAGTATTCATAAGTTGTTTTTGGTAGTTCAATTTTCATGGATTTCCACATAGACCAAAAACTAGATGCCAACCTCGAAAACAAATGGGTCAACCTGGCACATGTCTCAAATTCCTTTATCCCTTGACATCAATAGACACATATATTATTTCCTTCAAGAACATGGATGTTTCTTTATGATTCTTTGCATCTTCTGATACTTTTTTTTGTAGATTATTGTGTTGGATCTCAATATCCAGTTTTTGTTGTTGTAGACTTTGAATTTGCTACCTCATGTCATCATTTTGTTGCTTGTGTTATTGCACCTGGTGGTTGTCATCAATGTCCTTGTCAGCTTCAACTTTTGTCTTGATTAATGTCTTTACTTTACTTCCATTCTTGAGCCCTTACTCCTCCTCTACAACAGGTTTATTGAAGTCAATAGAAATCTTGGATTTCATTGGCCTCATTTAATATCTAGGTGTTTTCTCATGTTTTTTTATCAATAGTATCTCTTGCAGGTTCTTGCATCATAAATGTTTTTCCTTTGATATATGTTTTGACATCATGTGGAAGCTACTCAAGAGATAGATCTACATCCAGAGTAATGTCATAAGAGTCCTTGTCAGGGCCTGGACGAAAATCAATCATATTTTATTTTGATTCTAGATATGTAGTGTACTCTTTTTTTACAGAAGCATATGTTACACATGAGGTCTCCCCGTCACTCCATATATGCATTACCTTATCCCCTATCATACCTTCGAATGTATGTATATCCATCTCCTCCATATTGGGAAATTTAGTGAGGTATTCTTCAGTATCCTCATCCTCAATTACTATGGGATTTTGGTATTTTAAGGATGGATCAAATCATTCCTTGGAGTTTAACCTTGATTTGTTTGTGAGCCTAGTTTTTCTATTATATTTTTTTGGAATTTCAAGGGAATGGTTTCCTTTCCTCTTTTTCCTTTGTTTGGCCTCAGGGGATTCCTTAATCAGGGTGTCTACTAGCACAAATTCTATTGCAACAATTTCTGGACTAACTGGTATAGTCCCCCTCTGTCTTCTTGTTTTTTACTTGGGATTTTTGTCTTGTTGCATGGTAGTGGAAATATATTTATCCTCATAATGTTCAGGTGATAGTGGATCTGCTGGGATATCCTTTTCTTCTCCATCTCTGATATAATTACTGACATATACTTTACCACTTTCCATATCCCTTTGTTTTATTGTAGAGAACCTTAAATATCTTCGAGGGGTGTCCTCTCTTGCTGGAGTAATTGATTTTAATTTCTCAAATTGGGTTCCTCATTTTTTAGGTGTGATCTTCTTTTTGGATTTTTGGGTAGCTTTCGGTGAACACCCAGGTTTAGGAGAAACCCTAGCTTCTTGGTTAACCTTGTCCCTTTGTTCTTCTGGTCGTGGATAAAATTATTGTCCTTCCTCTTGTAACCTTAAAGACTCCATAAAATACTTCTAGAGAATTTCTATTTCGTTTAAATCAAGGAGAACCAAAATTTTAATGAACCCCTAGTGATATAGGATTTTATGAGAAGATTCAAGGTAATTATGGATTCTGTTAGACACTTTAGTTAATATCTTAAGAAAATAGAAGGGAATGTTTAGTTCTATGTCATCATTTAAGTGAATAAGGAACTGAATGTGATAACAATGAATGATTGAGAATATACCTTCTCCCATGATATACATTTGAACTCCAGTGATAATTCCCCACCACTCTTCTTTAATCCATAGAATTGAGATGCCCTCTCTCCAATCGGGTTTTTGGTGTTCTGGCATCCAAAAGTTGTTGTAGATTTCAATTCACAATACTTTTATTTTTAAAACATCTCTCACCACTAATCAGAGAGAACATGCCCCAGTGATGAAGTCCTCTATAATATGAATGGTGGTGTCCCTGAGTTGAGTCTGAAATGCATCGAAGTTCCATGGGAAGATTACAGACACTCTTGTTTCATGCCCATTGAAGGTGCATGTAAAGTCAAACCATTATCCTCTAATAAAAATATCTCTTATTTATGGAATAACTTCAAACATTTCAAGCCTTGGGAGGAAATGGTGACACCATTGTATTCTAGCTACTCCTGCTAAGAGTGGTGGTCAAATGTATGTGTTGTTTCAAGATTTCTTACCACACACAACCCTACAATAATAATAATAACTTGAGGCAAAAACATGCATGATATTAGCACAAAGTTTGTAATGATAGTTGAACTAATGGAAACACACATGATCTCAAGTGCATAAGAGATGAAAATGCATGCAAGGCACAAACACATCGTTATTTAAAATTTAAAATATTTTTTGAATGTTAAAACTCATTATATAGTTCATGTTCTGTTGTTTGCAAGAATAAGGGAATTCTTGCAATCAATATATGTTTGCATCAACAAGCCTAAATTAACGTGTTTGCAACCCAACAATGAAATAACCATGGTGATGTGACTTATTCAATTCAAGTCATTATTTCTATTAACCTTATAAAGAGCAAGGAAATGATGAAAATAAAATATGAAGATGAAAACCAATAAAATGACTCAACACACCATTGAATAAAAACTAAGTAAAACTAGTTTGACAGATCAGTGGGTTGATTGGACGAATATAAGGAAGAGTTGCAGACCTAGGATTTAACATCGAATCCAACTAGGGATAACAATTCCCTGTGAGGTTCTAAGAACAACATAATGTGTGCCTTAGTTCTTTATTTCTGTCGCCTGCCACCAATCACCTTTACTTTGTTTAACAACCATGTTACATTTCTTATTTCAACTGAAACCCAGATCTAAAACTATACATTAGTGCCTTTATTGGGATATGGATTATTTTATTCAAACTAAACTACTGAATCAAACTAGAAACTAAAACAACTATGTATAGAATGAACCACCTTTGGTTCATTAGGCAAAGTAATCCTTCAAGATGTGCCCATTGACTGGGCCTCCAAATATATCAGTATCATCCAGATATTTCAATATAAATGTATTATTATCTATAACTTTCACCACTTTGAAGGGACCAAACCAAAGTTTATCAAACTTACCATGCTTGGGTTTTTCCTCTCTCCTGGCATCCCACCTCAGAGCTAGGTCACCTACTTGAATAGTGTATTTTTTTATTTTCCTACCAAAGGATACCTTGACCCTGTTATGTCATGCCTTAGTATTCTCACTGAATGCTTCTCTCCTTTGTTGAAATTCAATAATCTAAAAAATTCTCCAATCGATGTCATTATGCTCCTCCACTTCCTCCTTCAAAAATTTCAATACTAGTATACCAAGATGGGTTGGAAAAAAAATATATAACCCATAGACTAGCTGAAATGGAGAGGTTCCCAGTGACATACTAGTGTTGATCCTATCATCCCACAAGGCATACTTTATTTTGGAATACCGTGATTTTTTATTTTCATCCAACAATTTCTCGTTGATCCCGATGAGGTTTTTATTTTATGACTCTGCCAACCCATTCCCCCATGGGAAATATGGTGTAGAGTGTGTCAATACAATGTTGTAATTCCCACAGAAATCAATCATGACCTTAGATTTGAATGATTGAGCATTGTATGTTACTAGTTTCTCGGGGCATCCAAATCTAGAAAAGATGTATGCCTCCAAAAATTTCATGATCACCTTATGATTAGCATTCTTGGTAGGAAAAAATTCAATCCACTTTGGTAAGCGGTCAGTGGCAATAAGAATCCACCTATGTTTTCCATTGAATGGTGGTTTTATCTCACTGATGCAATCTAGGCCCCATTGTTGAAATGGACCACTAGAAATAATAGGTTTCAGGGGAAGTGAGAGAAATTTATGTTTTCCAACAAATTTTTGACATTCTTCATAAGCTTTGACCATGGAAGACACATAAGAAAATACAGTGGACTAGTAGTATCCGACCCTTATAAATTTGAGGGTTGTATCTTTCCAATGCTAGTGCCCTCCATAAAATTCTAGATGCATATATGTTATGACCTATTTTGGCTCATCTTCATCTAGACATTTCAACAAATTACCAGCAGGTTCTTTCTAATATAAATTCTGGTTTAAAATGTAGTGTTTTACATCCTTCAATTTAAGAAACCTAGATTTTTGTTTTTCCAACTCTGGTGGGCATTCATGGTGCTATAAAAAATAGATAATATCTCTATACCAAGGTGAACAAGAATATTGATCAAGTACATGCATGGTGTTCTTCTCAACTTGCATAAGTGGAGTATATGATTGATTAAAGGTATGGTGCAATTCCAATGTTTTGTAGCTTGAATCAGATAACATTTTTGCAAGGCCTTATCCCTTAATCAACTTAGTAGGATTTATGTTCATTTCATATTCTAAAATTTTTACTATCCACTTTCCCCTCTTCCCCTCATTGTCTGGATGGAAAAGGATTTACTTCATAGTCCTACTAGGAACCTAAGTTGTTATGATCGATTGTAGAACATAAACCTTGAAGGACTTCAAGGATTTTAATAATGCATAGGTTTGGTTCTCCAATATGTCATATTTTAGTTCAGCATCCTTGAGTGATTTTATGAATAAGGAAATGGTTTGTTAATTCCCTTCATTCTTTTGCATCAATACAACAACAATAATCTCCTGAGAGGAAAAGGAAAAAATAAAGACTTATTTGGAATAGTTTGGACTAACCAAAACAAGGGATTCAATCAGCATATCCTTAATCCTTTGGAAGAATGATATGTCTTCCTGTGTTCATTTGATTTCATCATTTTTTCAACATGTTAGTAATAGGCTTGATGATCTCGGCAAAATTTGGTACAAAACACCTTAAGAAATTCATTTTTCCTATGAAATACTGGATGGCCTTCTTATTTCTAAGGATGTCAATTTATGGATGGCATCAACCCTTTCTAGGTCTATATTTATCCCTCCTACATATATAATGTGACTTAGGAGCTTTCCTTCTAACATAGAAATATGCGATTTTTTGGGATTCAAAGAGATTCCATATCTTCTGCATTTTTGAAAGATTTGTTTGAGGTGTTGCAAATGTTTATCATCATATTTTGAAAATATGGTGATGTCATCGATATATATAACCATGAACTTGTCCTTCTCAACATCAAATGCAATATCCATGGCCCTTTTAAAGGTAGACCCTGCATTCATTAGGAAAAAGGGCATTTTATCATACATGAATGTGCCCCATGCAATAGTGAACGTTGTTTTTTCCTTATCCTTTTCAAGCAATGCTATTTGGTTGTATACAGAATAAGCATCCATCATGGAAATTATGTGGGAAACTACTACCTTTTGAAAAATATGGTCCATCTTGGGAAATTGATAGTTTTCTTTCAAGAAACACTTGTTTAGGTTTCTAAAGTCGATGAAAAAGAATATTTCATCACTCTTTTTCCTGACGGGAACCAAGTTTGCCACTTGATCTGAATATATAAAGGGCACAATTATTTTGGCATCAAACATAATTTTCAATTCTTTTTCAATAATAAACATTACTAGAGGTTTACATTATCTAATTTGTTTCCTAAATAGCTTTGATCCTAGCTTCAAAAGAATCTTGTGTTGAATGATGTCAATATAAAAGGTCCTCAAGTCCTCATAAGACCATGAAAAAATACCAGCAAAATTTTCATAAGGTTGAAATACTTGTTTCTCTACTCATCTAGAAGTGATTTTGATATCTTGACAATTTTCGGGTTTGCAACTCTCTCAATATTGCAGTCTACAACCTCTTGTTCTTGAATTTTAATGACAACTTTCCTTGAGACATCATTGCTGTAAAAAATACTCTAGTGGTACTAAGCCCCTTGGGATATGATTTGTTTTGATATCTACAATGTTATGACCAACCACATTATTCATAAAAGGAGGTGCCTACTAATTTTCTATTTCAGCTTCCTCATTCTTTTGGTCAATAGAGATATTTCAGAATTCCTCAATGGTTTGTAGAAAACCCTTGAGCTCTGGATCATAACTAAGAACTTGCCGGTTATTAACATTGTATGGTATAGTTGTTTTTTGCCTAACCTCCACCTCATATTTGACATCTGGACCAATGAGAGGCATGAAGGTTCTATCAGTTAGAGATAAAGAGTCCTCCCTCTGATTGGAATATTTGGGGACAAAGGAAATATTGAATGCCAAAAATAAATTTTCAACTATGCCCCATATCTCATTTCTGTATCGTTTCAACCTTAACTATTTTTCTTGGTAAATGTTCTTCACCTGATTAAAAACCAGTTCAAAATCTTTGAAGATTGACAATTTTTCAATGGCCATGTCTTTAGAAGCTCTCAACCCCAACACCAAGGCCTCATACTATGTTATGTTTTTGGTTGTTTCAAATTCTAATTTGTATCATAGTGACACCACATCCTTTTAAGGGGAAATGAGGACTATGGCATCACTTGAACCCTCCTTTGAATATTATGCATCAAAATACATCTTCAATACTTCATTTCCTTGGTCTACCAATGGGTGATTCCTCCATTTGCTCACTCATATTTCTGGAAAATTATCATTAATATGAAAAATAGATGACCTAATTTTGTCATCAACAACATAAATTGGATTCTTACTTGGATTATGATGGTCACTCACAATGTATACCAACCTGAATTCTCTGTACAATATTCTATTCTCTTCTCAGAAAACAAGGATGGTCACATATGTAAGATCCATTTCCAGGGATCCTCCTACTTACTTGGCCCAGGACCTGGATAACATGCCAAACTTGGGGGGTATATCAACTACAAAAATATCCATAACCACACTTTTCGTGGGAAACTGAGAAAGTGAAACAATCGGATCCTTAATTAGTCCCAAGCATTTAATGTTTTTGGAATCAAAAGAGTAAAGGTTTTGATATGGCTTGGTAATTTCTATCCCTATCTCTTCCATTAAAACCTTAGGAATGAAATTATGAGAGGCCCCTAATTCCATTAGGAAATTATGCAGAATTTTTTCATGGACATTCAAGGATATGTAAAACAATGGGGAAGCATCAAACCCATATTCAATGTGTGGGCCAACAATGATGGTAGGTTTTTCATCCTACAGGATTATCACATTAGAAGAGATAACAGGAGCAGTTGGATTCAAAAACTTCATGATAGACTTCTTTAAAGGCTCATTTTTCAGTAATTATGTCAAAGGTACATGAATATTGATTTTTCTTATCTCATTCTCTATTTTGAAAGAAGTTGGTTGTCTGTCTGCTTTTCTTACATCTCGAAAAACAAGTTTAGATGGTTGTGGTTGATCATCATTGTTTAGTTTTTCTTTGTTTGGACATTTCTTGGGAGGAGGATCTTATTTTCTTTCTGAATAGGTACATTTTTTTTCTAACCCCTTGATCTAGGCCTTAAATAATACTTCTTTTGGGGTTGGCTTTGAAAAAACTCTTCTTCCTTCCCATCATCATCAAATTGGTTTAACAATTGGAATATTTCATAATCGAGTTGCGTTAGATGACTAGGATAGAGTTCATTTTCATTAAACAGTACAACACAATCATCTCCAACATTATTACCCTCATCCATATCCTCAACTTAGTTTTTCTGGAAAGGGGGAACAAATATATGATATTCAACATTTATCCTTTTCCTATGAATGAGTTGAGGGACACTGTTATGAATTATAAAATGATTGGTGTTTATGTTTGCAGCATCCTGATTTGGTATGTTTGGATCCTTGGATTCTTATTTCATTTTAGCTATTTCTGAAGTCAGGCATTTCAAGGTTCGAGTCACATTATCTAGCTTTGGGTAAGATTTTGTTGGGTTGGAAGAAGAAGGAATATCTTCCCTCTGCTTCCTTTTTTCCCTATCTTATTTGTTCTTCAATTTTTCTAATGCTAGGATGTTAGACTCAATCTCAATGTATTCCTCTTGCATAGACAATAAAGTAGTGGAACTCCTCTCCCTCAATAGAGGATAAAATTCAACATCAAATGCATTTTCAAAAGTGATCTTGGTTGAGGATTTAGTTTGCTTATTCTCATTAGTGATATTTTTATACATCTTATTGAACCTCTTAGTGAAGTCTGATACAAAATCACAATTATTCCTTCTTAAATCCACAAACTCGGTTATTTAGTACATGTAATCTCTCCTATCTCCCCATTGTTCTAGAAAGGCCTCATACAATGCCTCAATACCTATGATAGAAGTTGGATTTAGAAAACAAAACCACTTCCTTACCTCTCCATCCAGGATCTGCATAAACAACCTCAACCATACATCTACATGTTCAATGTTAAAATTGTCTGCAAAGTTGTAAAATTGTACCCCATATTGTTCAACCTTCACATCTCACTCACCATTATATCTAGGAAGATATTTCATGTAGTCACCAGTTGTAAATGAATTTAAATTTTGAGGAAACAACAAAGGTGCATACATGGTTGTAATGATGGCTTCCATCTTGTTGACAGCCATATTTGGGACAACTAGACTTGGAGGCTGAGGCAGAGATGTGGGTGTTCTTTATTGAGAAGATGATGAGGTAGAGGTTGAGACAGGAGATGTATGAGGGATAATTACAAGGGTTTTTTCAAAGATAACAATGTCAAGAAGATTTTTTGTTGAGGACAGGGGCAACCTTTTTAGATGCAGGCCTGCCTTTGGATGACAAGGGATGTCTCTGAGCAAGTGTGGACTTTATTAGTTTCCTCTCTGGATCAAAAGTTCGTGTGTCACCATTGAGGTAGAGGTTGAGTTTTGATTCTTTAGTATGCCCAATATTTGATTTATTGAATCCTATCTTGGGAGCCATAATTCCTTAATATATTTTCATTCATTGGAGTCTCTAGGTGAAAGATGGGAGTCAGATTAGTGCCTGGTATTTTTTCACCATCAAAGATGATATCTGATCATTGTCTTTCTCCGAGTGAAAGACACTTCCTTACTCAATTCCCTAACAATGACGCTATAAGATGTTGGTCCTAAGGTATGCACCTAACTCCTAAAGGGAAGAGTTAGGCCACCTTAGTTCTTGAAAGGATAAGTTTTTTATAGGTTTAACTTTTTTTTAGTCAGTTGATAAATGAGTTTCCAAGGATAGGGATATATTTGTATTGTTCAAAAATATCACTATAATTTTTCCCTTAGCTGGTGGCATGCATTTTGGAAAGGAGATAAAAGGAAATACAAACAAGCATACAATTTGTCACTTATTGTATGAAATTTCAGACTTGAAATATTATTTTAGATCCAAAACATGTACCTAGACACAAATCATCCAAACAAGTTGTATTACAATAAACTATTCAATGAAACAATAACTGAGATTAGGTTGCATGACAATAAACAAATTATTGAGACAATAGATGAAAGGAAAAGAAACAACACTCTACATTCATTTCAATTTTCATCTAGATAAGATAAGAATATACAAAAGATTTGAGAAAACACAATTTGTCACCAAAAATTATATTCATCAGGTGGGAAACTTAAAAATTTTATGCTTCAAGGCCCAACCAAAATATTGATGCTTAATCCCTCCAAAAAATGAACCCTTTTACATTCAAATATCCATCTATTTATCTCTATCTAGAGAGGGTTCGATTACGTATCTAGAATGTAAACTCTAAAGTTATACTTTGCATCACAATCACATCATGTAGATTCAACTTCACTGTTACTTCCTAGTTACAATCTGTAAAAATTTGTTTAAACTGAGCGGATTTGAGATAAATGTTAGTTCATAACTCCCCATGAATTTGACCTCAAAAAAATTGTTCTTATATAAAAAAAATAGCAAATTATTACAAGTGGCAAGAGTGCCTCTAACTAAACCAAAACAAAATTCAATTAGTGTAACTGGAACTTATTGTTGATAACTAAAGTAAACTAGATGCATAAAAAATATATTCATAAGTTGTTGTTGCCAGTTGACTTTGCATGGATTTCCACATAGACCAAAAAATGGAGACCAACCTCAAAAATAGATGGGTCAAGATAGCACAGGTCTCGAATTTCTTTATCCTTTGACAATAGTAGACACTTAGATTATTTTCTTCAAGAACATGCATGTTTTCATATGCTTCTTTTGCATCTTATAATACCTTTTCTATAGCTTATTTTGTTGTAGCTCAAGATCTTGTTTTTTTTGTTGTAGACTCTAAATTTGTTGCCTCGTGTTATCATTTTGTTTCTTAAGAGATTACACGTACTGGTTTTCATCCATGTCCTTCTCAACTTCAAATTTTGTCTTGATTAATTTATTTAGTTTGATTCCATTCTTGAGCCCCTACTCTCCCTCTACAACAGGTTTATTGAGGTCAATAGAATGCTTGGATTTCCTTGGCCCCATTTCATATCTGTGTTCTTTCTCAGGTTTTTAATCAATAGTCTCTCTCATAGGTTCTTGCATCATAAACATGTTTCCTTTGATTTAAATTTTGACATCACGGGGAACCTAATTAGGGGAAATCTCTACATCTAGAGTTATGTCATTAGAGTCATGTTCAGGGCTTGGACCAAAATCCATCACATTTTGTTCTAATTCCATATCTACAGTGTAGTTTGTTTTTACAACAACACATTTTACACTTGAGGTCTCCCCTTCATTGCATTTCATTCTTTCTTTTAGTCCCTAAAGTTGCACTTGACTGTTAAAGGGAAATCTAGGGCATCATCAAGTTATTGCAATGGTTTTTTAGAAATTAAGATTTTTTTTTGCATTTTGAAATTGATTTTAAGGTTAAGCAGTGGATAAAATAATAATATCTATCTCAGATAACAAGAAAAAATTCCTCTCACACTTGGTTAGTAAAAGGTAGTCAACTTGATGAATTAGATAGAATATTATAATATGAAAGGTAGAGATATGTAAGTTTCCAATATTTTCCCACACATAGGAAATCCTTGATACTAAATATCATTCAAGAACAAGAAACATGTACTTAAACACAAATCAGGTTATGAACAAGCAATCAACAAAATCTTCACCGGCTTAAATCATAAACAAGATATATCAAATGATTCACAAAGGATAAATATGAATTCATGTAATAAAATAAATAACAAGAGAGAAGAAGAGAAGTCTAACCATGAGATATCCTTTTCCCTTTATTGAAAAATGAAATAAGTTTCAACTTTACAATGAGAAACAATTTTTTTTATAATATGACCACTATCCTCCCCCCCCCTTCCAACCTCTTTCTTCATGGTTTAAATAGAAAGATTTTTATTAACCACACTACAACCTTATATGGAGTGAAATTTATCCATAATATCTAGAAATAAAAGAAGCAAATTCTAATTAGTGATCATCCTTATGAAATCTGGCAACTAAAAATCCAAATCTGGGGCAAATATGTTTCAAATATACTACTACAGGAAGGGTATTGAAAATAGGGGTCAAAACATATCTTCCATTCTTAAAAAATGAATAAGGAGCCTATATATTCATATATATGATTGAAAAATTCCTCAAAGTATCCAAATACTTTATTTCAAGCTCCCTAAAAAATAGGGGATGAGGTTTATCAAGCAATTTTGCAAGAAATAACTTGGTGAAATTTTTAAAAATAAGCTTGAAAGATCTATTCGAATCTCTTAAACCGTGATATATTTTTAAAAACCAAGAGATTTTTTCTTATATCAATCCGTTCCTAACCAAAATGTTCTCCAGTTTTTAAAAATTCATCTCCAGTGTCTCGAAGAACGGGTCCAAATTTAGTGTCTAAAATAGGAAAAAACAACAAGATACAACAAGGTTTCACTAGCGCCTTTATTTTCATGCTTCAGTTCTTTAATTATTGTATGCATTTTTTTGATATTTTTATTTGTTGATGCATCCCCTTTTTTTTTCTTGATGTCCAGTATAATCCTCCTCATGTGCAGGTTGATTTAAAACAATTGACAGCATGGGATTTCTTGTCCTCATTTCATCTTTAGAAGTGTTTGTCTCTGGCACTTGTAATTGTTCCTTTTTTTTATGTGTAATTTTCTCATCATCGTCATCATAATCATCATCAAACAAAATGAAATTTTCCTTCTTCGGAGAAGGCATGAATAAGGATTTGGAATTGAGTCTGATTTTTTTAGTTTCCGTGGTTTTAGGTTTGATTTTATAATCTGCAACTTGTTTTCCCTTCTCAATTTTTCTCTGTTTCTTTTTAGTGATCCTTTCTATAGGCTCCACATGATATTTTGTTTCAGGTTGCAATTTGACTGATCAGAGTTTCCCTGCTGCATATTTTGTCATCCTTCTAGTGTAAACTATGTCAAAACATTTAGATTTTTGTTTAGAGACATGGGATTCAAATTCTTCTTGCAGTATTTTCATGTCTAGCAAAGACAACTTGCCAAAAAAAAAACTAGTAACACAGACTACACAACAATATTTATAGTGTCAGCATGATAAGATGCACAAATCCATTATCAATGACATTTTTTCATGCAGTGCAAAAATCTATGAAGCTTCCTTTTGCAGGATCTGGTTCTTGTGGATATAGGGGAGTTTCCTTATGACATTGCAGAATTTTCAAGAACATTCCCTTTAATTTTTTATCTTGTAAATTTATTTTCTGGAATGTTTTTCTGTTTATATATTTATTCTTCGGACTTAATGAATTCAACAATTCATTTCAAGACATCCAAACCTTACTTAATGCATACAGAACCAGGGTTTCGATTAATCCTTGGTGAAACAAGATCTTGCTAGAAGTTGCAAGATGATTATAAATACTCTTTTCCATCTCTATTAAACTTATTAGAAAATAATAAGGTAAACACAAAGGATTGTAGATGCATTAAATTTTTTATGTGATAATAGTGAATAATTGAAAACCTTCCCTCACATGTAATGTACCTTCGAATTATGGCCAAAGTAGTTAGCCATTCCTCTTTCAACCATTTTTGTGGAATACCTTTGCTCCAATGACAGTTTTGATTCTCTGGAACGAGGAAATGATTTACTAGATCATCATGTAACTTATCCTTCTTCCACCATCTCTCTCCACACATGAAAAGTCTACACACAATTTCTATGGAATGTTCAGTGACATGAATTAACAGATTTCCTAGTACTTTTTCATGACCATCAAAATTATGAGAAAAAATCATGGAGATGTCTTCGTGATACCCTTGGAATGTACCACAGAACTCATACCATCCAGTGTTTTTGAATTTTTTCATGATTTGAAGGTAAGATTCAAGCAATTCTATCCATGTTGGTTCCAATCGACTTATTTGTCCACCCTCTTTAGGAGCCATTACATGCAGTTGCTAAGGTTTTAGATTGATAATTGTTTTGGAGTGTTCTAGATAACAAGCAACACGAATAAATTTCTTCATATTAAAAACATGGTTAGACCAAAATATAGATATTACGAACTGAAGTATAAATTTCCATGTTTGAAATCATGGCTCGAAACCCTTGATTGTATGTAGAACTAATAGGTACAAATTCAATCTCATTGAATCATCACCCAGACTCAAGTCATGATTTGATCACAATAATTTACACTGTTCATTCCTCAACATGATCTCGGGTATCTTCTGACACGATCTTTTAGGATTTAGCATGTCCATAATATTTATGATTTTAGGTTCTACAAGAATAACAATATTATTGTAGCACCTTCCTTTTCTCAAATTTTCAAATTTAAACAAGAAATGGTCACTTTATCCGATGGAATATATTCTAATAATCTCAATTCAACTTTATCTCACTAATGCATGACAAAAATGCTCAAGAAAACATAAAAACCACACCATAAAGTATAGAAGAAATGATTCAAGGGGGGAAAAGGGAAATTAAGGCATGGTAGAAAAGGGTAATTTGTGGATGAAAAAGTCATGAAAAATTGAAGGACTAACACTAGCTCCTTCTGGGGGTAATGTTTTATGATAAAAAATTAAGAACTATGCATACCAATTCCTTCCTTTCGCACTTTAGTCTTTATCAGTTTTGAATATCCACCATTTTTTTGTTTTCAACATTTTTGATCCCTGCTTTATTGTAGATCATTTGTTTTTCATTTTGATATACCAAATTTAAAGAAGCTAAATTGTAGACTAGTGTCACCATTGGGATATGGATTCCTTATCCTTGACACTACTCTCATACTATGAATTGATATTCAAACTAAAACCAACATGCTCAAAAAGAAATCTTATTTATGTACAAATCCTAGACAACTAACCAATCAGTTCCTTGATTAGGTCACATCAAACTTCCAATGAAGCCATAAAAGAATTTGACTGACAGGATGGTCTTATTCCTTGCAGGTAAATAAAAAAATGTAGAAAAACCAAGATGTTTGGAGTAAAAAATGAATGGGCAACCCATACTTACAACTGCAATTTGCTTTATTCCAAATGATGAAAAATTTTGAACCTCTGGAAACACTGACTTCATGTAGATGGCTACTAGATCATATATAATATAAAAAAATTCCAGCTGACGAAAAAAACCCAAAATTCTCCACTACAATTTATGTTGTATTTTTTAGACCATAATCCACTTGATTTCCTTAAAACAACACATGAAAATCACTTGTTTTATTACAATCAGGGGAAACAATGAATCCTTGAAAATGAAGATCTGTTTTTTGTGTAAAAATCTCTTTAACAACAAAAATATTATTATAAGAAACAAGGGGATGCGACATAGTTTCATTAGTTTGAAGAGATAGAACATCAGTCTTAATATATTCTTTCCTCTGTTGAAATATTTCCTCAGATCCTGATTCAAAAATGTCATATGCGGAATTAATGGCTTCCTTAAATTACTGCACATCAATTCATGAGGAGCAGAAAAATTTGGATTGTTCTTCATCTCCCTCATAATCATCTAAAATGAGAATGTCTTCATAAAATCTTTGATCAACAAATTCATCATATCTATGACTATTGGGAACTTTTGATATAATGTCAAAAGTATCTATAACTCGACTACTATTATCCTCATTGTGAGCATAATGTTGAAAATTGTTTTTCTCAAAATCAAAACTACATAAGGATCCATCAAATGATTAGTCTTTTTGTACTTCATTAACATTTAATTCCATCTCATCATCTACAGAATTTTGAATATATGAATCAAATTCCTCGCAACAATTTTCAAATAGAGACTTAGTAGGAAAAATTTCTTTGCAATGAGAATGAAATGCAACATGAAACTCTTTTTGGGAAGAAATATTGGAGATAGGGAAGGATATACACTATTCTCGAGGCTTCCCTTCCAGAGAATACATGAAATTTTTTATCAAGACATCCTCATGAACAATTTTTAATTGATGCATAACTTCATGAAACTATAACAAATGATTAGTAAGAATGTCCCAATATTATCCCTTAAATATTGAAAAGCAACATTCCCATTGTTCTCTAAAAGGCATAGGATTGGGAAACCCAGTTACTTTGGAAAAATAAAAAAATGTATATCATTGTGAAAAAATGGCTTCCATTTCTTCTGAAGTTATGGATCAATGGAGTCTCCTATGGATTCTTCCTTCATCGAGTCCCTAGGTGACTAATCTGCAGTCCAATTGATGTCCACTTACTGTTCACCATTAAGAACAAGATCTAGACATTATCGTTCTCCCAGGGAAAATGTTATTCTTCCTTTGTCCCCGAAAATGGTGCCAAAATATGTTAGTCCCTAAAGTTACACTTGAATTCTAAAGGGAAAGTTGGGGCATCATCAAGTTATTGCAATGTTTTTTTTATAAATAAGTATTTTTTGGGGTTTTGAAATTGATTTGAAGGTTAAGTAGTGGGTAAAATAACAATATCTATTTCAGATAACAAGAAAAAATTCCTATCAAACTTGTTTAGTAAATGGTAGTTAACCTTGTGAATTAGATTGCATATTATAACATGAAATACAAGGATATGTAAGTTTATATGAATGATAGTCAAGGATATATGAATGGTAGTAAACCTCCATCCCTATTGTCGTTGGGCCGAAAGAAATGATTACATGTCAGAGCATCGTGGTCTATATCGGGGCTGGCTAGTGGTGAATCTATTAGGAGTAATTGAGCCTCTGGTTGGGTGTAAACAGACACCCCTTTCCGTAGTCGCATCATGCCTTCGGGTTCTGATAAGTATTTTTCCTAGTTTATGTATTGAACTGGAATAATGGATGAATGCATGGGTTTATGTATGCATTTCTATTTGTAAATGCTTTCTATGTGGAATGGTCATTATGTGCATATGTATTCATCTCCTTGTGAAATTATTCTTCAGACTAATAGTCTGAATGCCCTAGCTTAGTTGTTGAGTCTTCTTGGGACATAATCTTGTAAGACAGTCGAGATAGGAGTTATTGTGTGAATCTGAACATTTCCATCTGAATAAGATAGCTCATTGAGACTCCTTACCGTGCGATCGGGATTCCAGACCTAAGTCCTTAACCATTTCATGTTAAAGATCAGGTAGGAGAGAGAACTTGAAGCCTTGAAAGGGGATATCTCTTGGTTTGGAAGACGAGTGGATGAGATCCATCTAATAGGACCCATATGATCAATACCTAGGAACCTTAGGCTAATCATAAGGAAGCTATTTCCTACTGGCTTGAAATCTCTGGAAGTATGAGACTTCAAAGTATGACCAACCTTACAAGCCTTATATTGGTTGAAGGTAACCGAGAGACTGCTTCTCCTGTAAGGTTGACCGATGTTAGGCGACTCCCTAGGTAGCTAGGTGAACCTATATTACCAACTAAACTGAAAATATGAAACCCCAAAGGTCAGAGTCGTGAAGGACCCAGAACCATAGATAGAGGGATCCCTTAGGTCCTTCCCTAACCATCGATATACTAGGGTTTCATGATTATATCCCCTTTAGAGATTGGGCACTTCAAAAGATGAGAGGAGTTTACATTGCAACATTCCTAAACGCCAAATCCCCTAGGTAGCAAGAGTCGTAGATCTATAAACCTACATGGTCGGATCTCGACTGTGAGATCTAAGGACTCATAGAAGTATGTTAGTTGGGCTGACGTGATGCAATGATGTCATTCAAGGTGATGTGGATGCCATATTGACATACCACGAGTCACCTAGATTCATGTGTATCATGTACCCTATAGGCCAATTGGAACGTAACACATGTCACCCTGACCCCTCCTATGTGTTAGATCATGATACATTTCCTCCTGGCCAACGTGGTTGGTGAAGTGATCAGGACTCCGGGAGTCCAAGACATTGGGAATCCAGAGGATCTTAGATGTAGTATGGTAGAGAGATTGAATGACCCAAAGGTAGGAGCCATGTGGTGATCTTACGGGACTTCAAAAGTTTGGAACTCTGGGTGGTCTCGTGCATAGATAGTAAAGAGCCGTGAAGTGTCAGAGCGCCCAAGCATCGAATTCCTCCGCAACTGATACTAGAGAAATAGATTAAGTCCATCCATGGGACCAGACGGTGGATGGTCTCCCACTGTGGAGGTAGTAACTTGGAAATATCACGTGTGAGTTGGATCCATGTGGGTGCCACGTGACCCTTAACCAATAAACATCCAAATAACTTTGGAGAGATATATCTGTCAGTTCTGGGCTCAGTTTTGAGCATGGAGACCAGGGTTGGAAACTATGGACGAGCATAATGTGGTAGATATCTTGAATGAAGGATTTGATCACTTAAGGAGAATGAAATTTTGAGGCCCCATCCCTAGGAATTCCACGCAGGGGTTGGGTTTGTTACAAATTGGTATCAGAGAATGGTCACAACACTTGGCCTACTTTGGCTCATGGACGAGTTGCGTAAAAATAATATTTAAAGAACTTTAAGGCACTCAAGCAGTCAGTGAATTACGGGAAACTACAAGAATAAAGGATGGTGACATGACATGAAGTGGGGGATGGCTCCCACAATAGAGATGAAGAATCTAATGAGAGGAGGGCGGTGGATACCCCTCTAGATCTGGATAAAACTGTAAGGAGTCTCATGGATGAATTACAGAGTTGAAAGATTGACAATGAGAGATTGATAAAGGAGAAATAAAAACAAACAAAAATTAATGCAGTCTTGCTGCAGAGATTATCTGATATACAGAGGAAGTTGCAACATGGAGCTACAACCAGTCATGTGGACTGACGAAACACAAAGAGAAGTCGAATTCCACCTGATATACAAAGATGTGGTCCCATAAGTGGCCACACTAGGGTGAGATCGGAAGAGCGTCGTGTAGGGAAAGAAGATTGATAAAGGAGAAATAAAAACAAACAAAAATTAATGCAGTCTTGCTGCAGAGATTATCTGATATACAGAGGAAGTTGCAACATGGAGCTACAACCAGTCATGTGGACTGACGAAACACAAAGAGAAGTCGAATTCCACCTGATATACAAAGATGTGGTCCCATAAGTGGCCACACTAGGAGAATTACCTCGAGGAAGGTCCAACCTGGAGACAGGGAACACTCATCAGGAGACTCCTCTAGAAAGGAAACTGACAACTCTGAGGGATATTCTAGTAGAAAAACTAGCTCGCATTCCCAAAGGAAAGGGAAGAAGTGAAATCATTCCAAAAGTTGTGACATTGAAGAGTTCAGGAAATAAAAACCACCCTCTTTCAATGGAGATATTGAGAAATGGGAAGAGGCATAATCTTGGCTTATTGGTATAAAGAAGTGTTTCATATTCCATGACTACTATGAAAACTTGAAGGCTCAAATAGCCATCTTCAACCTAAATTTAAAAGATTCCATTTGGTGGGAAGACCTTAAGAATGTGAAATGAATCCATGAAAAGATTCCATTTGGTGGGAAGACCTTAAGAATGTGAAATGAATCCATGAAGAGGACTTATCATGGAAAAAGTTTGACAAAAACTTCAAGAATAAGTATTTGTCAAAGAAATACTTTGATGGGAATACTAAGGATTTCTATGAACTCGATCTAGGACAACTCATCATAGAGGAATATGTCAATAAATTCCTTGAGATGTTTAGGTATGTACCCTATATAAAGAATGGAAATGTAAAAGTGCAACAATTTATTAGTGGGTTACCTTAGACCTACCAGAACTAGATTGAGTTTGATGAGCCAATGACCTTAGAAGACACTATTAGGAAGGAAAGGTATTTTTATGAATAGATTGGGAGTCAGAAAAAAGCTTGCGAGGACTAGAAGAAGAAGAGAAGTTTGGGATTCAACAAGAAGGGGTTCAAATCCTCAAGATTTAAGAAATATAGGAAGGAATCTAGGATAAGAATTCATACTAGAAGTGTATATCAGAAAAATTTCTCCTCACAGAGTGGAAATAAACCTTTTGGATCAACCCTAGGAAAGATTGATAACCCAAAGAAGGAACCCTTGAAATGTTGGGGTTGTGGATAAGAACATATACTGAGGGATTGTCCACAAAGATAAAAGAATAATAGGAGAGTCTACAACATCCAAGAAACTACCACATTCAATTTATGTGGCTAGGAGCATGGCACATATTTATAAAGTCGTGGATAATAAACAAGCCAACCACTAAGATGTAGTGGTGGAGATGGAAGGTATGATTGAAAACTATCTAGTTTATATTTTAATTGACCCTGGTTCTAATTTGAGTTATGTGGCCCCTCATAATATTGATTAGTGTAAACTACATCGAGTTAGACATGTTAATCCATGGTTACTACAACTATCCATTAGCACCAAAATAAAAGTAGCAAAGGTCAATCCATCTTGCCAATTCATTATGGATGGATTTCCCACCCAAGCTACCCTTAACATAC